>VZSC01001033.1:159430-192713 GCA_013398225.1 Steatornis caripensis | reverse complement strand
TGATGAGATCCCCTCTCAGCTTTCTCTTCTCCAGGCTGAACAGCCCCAGGGCTCTCAACCTTTCCTCACAGCAGAGATGCTCCAGTCCCCTCATCATCTTTGTAGCCCTCTGCTGGGCTCTCTCCAGTCGTTCCCTTTCGCTCCATTGTACAGCTGTAAATCCAAATAATTCTTTCTAAACGTACACATTTCAGATGAGTGTGGAAGTTGAGTTAGAGAATTGCTATATCCTTTCTTGAGATTAGCTTCACAGTGACAAAAAGGAAAGATACTTTATCTCGTAGTTGTGATTAGCCCAGTTTCTAAATGCATGGACTTCTGTGAAAGAGTTCGGGCTTTTTTGTTGGACTTGATTTTAGTCTGAAGTGTACAAATCAGGAAAGGTTCCATTAAAAGTCAGCTGCAGCCTGAAACCCATCAGCGTCATTCTGTCTGATACGGTGACTGTGGGGAAAATTTGCCATTGGAGTTGTTGCATTGCCTTTCCCTTCTCTCATCATCATTCTCTGTCTCCAGTGCAGTGATTCTGTTGTAAGATGGCTTAGAGGTTCCTCTTGTTTAAACATACTTTTTATATCTCTGCTGTCTGCCGTCAGACTATCTAAATATCCTGGCAAAGTATGCATAGCAAAATAGTATCACAGTAGTCCTTTGAGGTAGGGTACAATTTTAGAATAAAGAAGAAACAGGGTAGAGAAGTTAAATGACTTGTCAAGAGCTGCACAGGAAGAATTTGTCAGGATCCAGACTGGAGCCCAGGCGTGTGCATTTTTCAGTCTGTAGCTGATTTGTGGTGCGCTTTGAAATGCAGGGGGAAATTGGTATAGTCCAAAACCAGTTAAAAAAACCCCAAACCCAAACAAAGAGGAATAAAGTGCAATGTCAGTAAGGTTTCACGATGTTACCATCATTCCAAAATTTCCCTTCACCTCAGAGAGTTGTTGCTACCTTTTCTGTCCCTCGGAGCTCTTTGCTCGGTGTCTGATTTCTTCATGGCAGTGGGATTTTTATCAGCTCATGATGTTTTTTCTATGAGTGAAGTTGTCAAACATCTTCTTTGGCTACAGCTACTCTTGAAGTTTTGTATTTCTCAGTTCAGACCATATAAGAAACCTTGTGTTCATTAGTATCTTGAATCAGGAAAGCACTGGAGCATGTACCTGAAGATAAGTTTACATTGCACTAGACCATATTTAGGACTATTGGGACTATATTTAACCGTTCTTTTGATTAAGTGTAATTTTCATATCTTAGGTACTTCAGTACTATTCTGAGGTATCTTCAGTGCTAGGGCTTTCTCGTCTCCCCTACATATGCAAACTTTTGATTTCCAGAGACAAGATTTCGCAGTAGTTGAATCAGAGGTCTGTCTGGGTGATATAGTTCTTCCATTCCTGTCCAAATAGCCTGCCAGTTCCAACACCGGTTTATCTGATGTGTACACTGACCAGCAGGGCTTCATAAAATTATTCTTTTACTTCAACAATTTAATCCCTTGGTCTTTTCTCAAGAAAAATTCTCATGATTACTGTAGGAATTTTTGCCTGAGGCCTGTAGAATCCTACCCGAGATTTAACTATGCTGTTTGGTTGTAACACACTGAAAAATTATCCAGTATGAATCCTTAGTGGGTCTAATTCTGACCTTTCAGCAAATTGGGTGTGGACAAGAAGCTGAATATTTCAAAAAGTGTTGTTATTAATATTAAGCAAAGGAAATAATTTGATGGTGCTTTAAGAATGTCCCATGGGTTGGTTAAAGAGAGAAACCCAAAAGTAATACTTAAAAGCAGTTCCACATAATCAGCCTGAAAGACTGCGGTACAGGATTCCTGTGTTATGGTTAATGGAAAAGAGTATTTGTTTGGACAAATAGAGGTTGAGGTTTTAATCTACTGATTTGTTCCATGTAACACATTTTTCCACTACTGCACCATGCTTTTCAGTAGCGTGACTTATAAACCCCTCCCAAGGTTTAAATTTATGGGGAGGAGGTTAGTGGAAATGCTTTGAGTTTAATGTGAAATTCTCAGCAGATGCAAAGTAGCAGTTTACTGAAATATGGAATTTCAGTACTCTGGCGTCCCTAAGGCAGGTACATCACCATGCCTTCGCCTCTCATATGTTTATTTAGTATTTGATATCTAATGATCAAGTTCACTGTCCTATTGGGGCAGTTCAAATTTTCTGGGATTTTCTAGTGCAAATGTGCTATCCCTGGTAGTCACACCCCCTCCACTTGGGCTGTCTACAAAAGACATTGAAAAGAAACGGGGGAAGAAGGACGTGTAGGTCAGTATGGCCACCTTGAGTCGCCCAGCCTATGGGTGCTGTAGCCTGTGGCAGTCTGGTTCAGCTTGGGGTAATGGCAGGGAGAGATTCAGGGAGTCGAATGCAGCTTACTGGTGTCTTCCTCTCAGCTCAACTGAATTCACATGACAGCAGTGATCTTTTCCTAGGTCCTCAGGGACTACACTCTGTAAAACACAAATTTCTTTGCCTTTTGAAGTGTGTTTCTACTGATGCCGGACCTTTACTTTGCTATGACTTCCCAATTCTGCATCATTTCAAAGAACATTTTGGTCTTAGAGGCAGCTGAAGAGCTTCCCTTAGCCCAGTGGCTGCCAGCTTATCTTCGTTGTTTAGCCAGCATTTCTGGTGCTTTCCCTGAGATGCCTTTGGGTTTTTTTAACAGAAAACCCCATGTTTATTTATTTTTTGGAATCATGGAAGCCATTTAATTAGAATATTTAATTATGTTTCTCTCCAATTTAGATCTGGAGCCAGTTTGGGTTTGTTTTAATCAGAACAAGATTTTCTAAATGAAGCCCTTTTTTCAGTGGCTTTCAATGCAATTAGAGATCAGGACCTTAACTTCTGTTTAGAGTGGGCATTCAGAAAAGTGTGTAAATCTGTTTTTAACTCCTACTGATGTCAGTGGTACTGTTCAGGGTACCTTAGAGATGAGCGCGTGCTTCGATGCCTTGCTAGCCTAGGCCTGAATATTAACACAGGGCTTGGGAATTTTAATGTGTTTTACCAGGCCAAATAAGAAACAAAATTATAACTATTTGTTTCATAACTGCCCTTAAAAATTATTGATTTAATTTTTTATTTCAATGAATGTGTATTTTATCGGCATGTTAATTCCCAAGTGGATTGAGTAAGCAGTGGAGAGTGATCACAGGTCATGGGGGGAAGGCGTGGGAGAGGCAGAATGGGTTAGGATGTGTCAGATCCCATGACTGTGGTCTAGTGTGGCTGGGGTTTATAGTTCCAGCCTTCAACTGGAATGTGCCCTGTACACGTAGCGCTAGAAAATTGACAAGATGTCACCTAGCTCTTTGGAAGCATGTAAAGCCACTGCTTGAGTTCACCGGCACCAGACTGTTTTTCTAACTGTGCAGATTGCACTGAGTAAGCAAAGGGCTGGAGCCAGATTCCCTAATAACATCAGGGAATCAGGTGATCTAATGGACCAGAGATTAATTATGTTTCTTTATAAAGCAACAGCTGTCTCCAAATATGCTTAATTTTCACCACTGTAAGTAGCCAATTTTGCTATTTCGCTTTAGCCAGGAGAAATGCAACTATTGTAGAAAATTTACCAATTAGGAGCTTTAAAATGCAGTTTAAAGTACGGATGTGGCAAACAACAAATGATTTTTTTAAAGGGAAAGACAACCTGCGTGTGTTCTGACAAAAACCTTCCCGAATCCTGTACACCGGTTTTCAGTTGCTAGAGGGCAGCGTTGTACAAACGATGAGAGTGTGGCATCTTGAGGGCTGTAAGCACCTACTCGCTCTGAGTTTCAATGTGGTACTTCTCAAGGATATCAGCGGTTTCTCAGGTTCATGATCAGGGTTTAATAAAAAAAAAGCTATTTCTACTTTGATTGCTGTCTCAGTGATGTTAACATTCATGTATTTCTACCATGTTTCTTTTTGGCTCGCAATAATTGCTTAAGAGACAGTTGCCTTGGTCACTTTTCTTCTTGCAAGACGTAACATAAATAAAGAATTTATGAGCTTGTAGGAATAGTTTCCCAAGTTATTTTATTTACTACATTAAAATCGTGTACAAATAATTCATTTTCCTGCTTCCCCAGTAGATGGCATCTACAAAATAGTTATGTATTGACATTAAGGTATAAAATTTGTGACAAATTATTTATTTCTTATGTATGTTGTTTTGCATTCTGTCTCAGAAGGGTGTGCTTCTGCTTTATGTTGTTCCTCTTTGGCTATTCCTTGTTTTGTTAATGCAATGCTTGCTGTACATGCATTTTAAAACTGAGAATAGGACCAGTTTTGTTCACAGTGATCATAAACAACCAAGCACTAGAACAATACTTACAATAATTTTCATTTCAAATACTTGTACAACCCAATTTTCAATTATAAACCATTATAAAATGTAAAGATCTTAGATTCCTGCAGTTTCAGTAGAAATATCGAGCTTTTTATGGATAGATAGAGCTTCTTGTGGCATAGAAGTCATATTTATCAGGCATCTAACAACTAAGATCATCTCTAAATTAGGAGCTACTTCTGAATATTTGACTATAGTTGCTCTGGGTACTGCTGCTTTCAGCCTCCTGTGGAGATTTATTTTGGTTGTTGTTCATTTAACGCATTTCATAGAATGAGGCAAAAGCATCTACAGGGCTACTCTAAACTTTCCTCAGCTAGACTCACTCTGAGGCATGCTCCCTGTGTCTGGGAAGGGCTGGACTTCACATTCCAGCCCTGACCCTGACCGTGCACTTTGCACTGAAAAGCTGTCGGCGTGCTCGATGTAGAACTGGATGTGAGTGATTGCTTATGCAGAGTTTATCTTGCTAGACTAACCACGTTTCATCCTCAGTGTCTTTTTAGGGAAACTTTATGTACTTGTAAACTAGTGTGAATCTAAGGGAAGATACTGAAAGTAGCACTGGTTGTAAAGTTTCTTATAATATTGTCCCAGATGCTGTCCTTGTGACTTTGAAGGTCTACTGATGCCCCTCAAGATCCGTGAGGCCATGGTTAGTTCTTTAAATTCCTCTGCTGCTTAATGTTCTACAGGATTCCCCCTATTTCCCTCAGAGCCTGACGTTCAAGTAGCATTTCTTCCCTGTGGGGTTAAAGATGGTCCCTCATCCTACCTGGTTGCTCTCATCCCCACCGTGAACCTCCTTCTTGCTCCTGAGTGCAGAAAGGAGAAATCTGGCAGAGAAGAGCTGAGACATAGATCCTCTCTGAGTGTGAGGACTGTCATTACCTAGGCATAGTAGACATTGAATGAATGTCATTTCTTAGGTGTAGTAGATATTGATGCAAATTTCTTTCACTCAGATGAAAAGAAATATTCGACCGTTTTAAATTAAGTTGCAAAAGCAAGGCTACCTTCTAAAGAAGTGCAAAATAGCACAGTACTGTTGAAACCAATGGGGTGAACTGGCTTACACCAGCCACAAATATGCTCCTACTGGCCTCCTGTGTTTTGCCAGTAATGTCTGCTAATAAATGTCTGCTAATAAATAATGTCTGCTAATAAAAATACAGCCTCTAATTTGAAAACTCTTTGTTTCAAAAAAGCTAAATTAAGGAATTCATCTGTATTTAATGAAATGATAGGACGGATGGAAAGTGAGAAAAAGTTCAGTAGGTGTTGAACCTTTGATGGCTTATTTGCTTGAGCTACTAAGTTGAAAACCTGCTTTTGTGTACGGTCACCATTTCCCAATAAGCTGAGGGGATTCTGCCTGAATCACAAGGGTCTAACATTGCAAGAAGCTCCATGTAGATAAATCCTTACAACCAGAGAGAGCCACTCTTCAGACTAGGTGCCAGGCTCTGGTTTCTCAGGGTGGCGTTTCTAGTGACTGAGCATATGAAACCTTATCAGACACCAGTGTAAAATAAGTAGGATTTCAGCTCAGGCTTTCATTTGCTAGCCTTTCGCAACGAACCAACAAACCCCACCGGAATTAGAATGTACTGACACCGGCTATGGACAGTGTCAGTGAGGGGGCCATGGGGACTGGTATTGTCAGTCCTGCTGCATGGGCATCAGGTGCTGTGGTGCTGAGTCAACAACCTGAGCCTCTCCTGTGACCTGCGGCAGCTCCTTCTACAGCCAGCATCAGTCTTGCCATTTCCTCCAGTGGGAGCTGAAACAGGTTTCTGGTACCTCCCAGTTCTTGCAGGCTAGAATAAACTTTCCCAGGGAATATCACCCCATCACTGTCTATTGTGTGGTTTCTTCCTCTTCTGCCCTGTACCTGCCATAAACCAACTTAAGCTGGCAAGAGAGCTCTTGAGGGGGTACCGCACAGTTCTGATCTCTGACATGTTTCTGCAGGGGTGAGGAGCAGCAGACTTCAGTCTCTACAGGCTGGCAATCTGCTTCCTTTCACCAATGCTACAATCAGTTAATTTTTTAACTCTATGCCTTTATTTGCAAACTCTTGGTATGAAATTTCTTTTGCTTGTTTGTCTAGTTTTTAGTTTCACAACTAAAGAACATAAAATACTTTTAGACCTTCCTTTAAAAACTTTTTTTTTTTTAACTTCTGGGAGGCAAAAAAGCAGCCAAAGACACACAGTACTGAGTAAGTCCAATTATGCTGCATTCTTGTGGTTGAGTAAGACACAGAGCAACTAAAACAAACTGACATAAACAGGGAAAGCCAAATTAAATACTTACATTTGTATAGTGCAAGAGGATCCTGGGCTCAGGAATGTAATTCAATCTGTATTTATTTTTTAAGTAGACAGTGCATAAAATAGTTGGGGAACTTTGCTATGCAACTATAAGGTAGCGGAATACTTTTTGACTAAAGAGTCAGCTAATACAGTATTGTAAGGGGACTAAGTGTTTGCTCAGCGTGCAAATCGAAAGAAAGGATCACTGAGTCAGTCATGGCTCTTCATAATGCAAAAGCAAATTATCAAATGGATACCTGACACCAAATGGGGAGAGAGAATTTGGGTGTCTAATTGACACATACACAATCTGCTTAGCATTGGAAGTGTGAAGTTCTACTCGAAGCAAAAATGATTGTGGTATGTAAAGAATGCAGATGTTTATCTATTTTATCATTGCCACTGGGCCTTCTCACAGTCCTCCTAATAACTGTGCTGCAGAAAGAGCTTTTGGACTTTTCCAAAACAAATCTGACCTTTCCATCACTTCAGTGTGCTTTGTACAAAAGAAAATGCATGAAAAAGTAGCTGCAGCATAATACGGATGTTAGGAAATGGCTGCAGCACATTATTTTATAGCTGAAGTTTGGGGTAGAAAGATTTCATTTGGAGGCAGAGCAATTCACCCACAAATTATTCACTCTATGCCAGTAATTCTCGCACCGCCTCTAAGGTTTGCCAGCGTCGTATCACGTGCTGGCAGTTGGTCCCTGAAGCACTGACACACAAAATGGCTATTTCCTGCTGTTAGGTTGAATTGAAGAAGGTGCAATATATTAAATACTTTGCTAGTTACTTTTCTGTGCGCACAAATGCTGGCAGCCATCACTGGGATGTTTGGGGAATGATGGAAATGTGGTACATACTCACAAATGAAATGGAAGGTGAATCATAACCTTAATTATGCAGTGGTCCAGTTAAGGACTATGTAGGTGATCAGTATGTCCAGATTCATGTACCTTTATGAAGGGTTGGTTTCTGCTCAACCTCAAGGTTGTTTTCTGCACAATGTTAATCTCAGTAACAGTATTCATCAGGAATTCCAAATCCATGAAATCCACACCCATATTCCAGATTTACTCTGTTATAATTGTGTATAGAATTTACGTTGAAAGCTGTGATAAAATGACAGATCCACAATCCTTCTATGGCTTCATGTAAACATTGCATGGGGGGGTGTGTGTATGCGCGCCTCTAATTACCTTCCTTTGCCAAACTGTCACTCCAGTCATTGTAAAGAATCTTTGTGTTATTTCTTTGAATCGGTCACTAAAGGAAGATGTCACAAGAGTGGAACCATTTGGTGTCCTGGCCTGGGGTTTACACCTTACAGCCTTCTAGGGGAATAATCCCCAAAACTCAGGCACTTTGCGGGACAAAAATCTCAAACTAGCATGCTCAAGTGTTTGTAAGGAATTTAAAAATGTGGTCATCCTGAATTATTTCAGCCTATCAGTCTACCAAAGGAATGTTTAACCTCCTGTTTTCCTTCCCTCTGTTTTTCTTTGAATGTCTGTTTTCTTCTGCTTCCCGCTCCCCAACTGGCTGCAGCAAAGAAAATCTCTCAGGTTTTTCTGGAGGTTTTTCTCTTTAATATTTGGGGTTGGACTAGATGATCTCTAGAGGTCCCTTCCAACCCCTACCATTCTATGATTCAGTCTGCACAGTCTCCACATAAAAGGTTACCAATTTTGGCTTTCGCTTATACAATTAATACTGACTTTATGTTATAATCCCACTTCAGTTTGCCGATCAGTCTTGCACCATCCCCAGCTGTTATGATACGTAAACCAAAATATCAAGATGTCATTGTTAAGAACGGTGGCCTAGCTTTAGCTGTTCAAATGCACATTTAGTCCCTTGTAAGAAGCTAGATTCTTATATAGCAGTTTCCACAAAAATCGCTGGAGACTCAATGGTTCTGGAAATCAGGCCCCTCATTAGTGTCCCTACATATGGATATAGGCACTTTATTAGAGCTGCTGAAAAATTAAAAAAGCTAGTATTAGAGTTATTACTAGTTATTTCCCCTCTTGCCTCTCTGGTTCATATCCCACGTTGTTGCTTTGCCATCTGTTACCCAGCCAACTTCAGTGCCTGAGTGGCATCCCCACTGAACCAGACCAGAAGTGATTTGCCCTGTGGCGGTGAATTACTGGCGGCATTTAAACAGAACCCAAGACTCCAGACTGCTCTCATCTCTCAACTGAAGATCGTGCTGTCTCTGTGTATGTATTACTGACATTACTCAAGTGATGGACTCCAATATGGATTTAGAAATAAGGCTGGTTTACCTAGACATTTTGTGGATTCCATACAAGATTTCCCCCCACATTTTTTTTTTTTTTTGGACTGTTTGTCCTTGTGCACATTCACCCTGTGCACATTCATGGACTTAACCACGGAAATGTATGGAAGACCAGAGATTTTTGAGTTCTGCTAGCATCTGGTCCTGTCAGTGTTGAATTCCTACCATGATTTTTCAATGTGCAGAAGCGATGCGCTTTCTCACAGCTGAGTCCCTATTCCTGTGGGACATTCCTTTTTGGCTCTACTGTTGTATTGCGTTTGCATGGCAAGGNGGTCCTGCCAGGAGCCCACTCTAGCGTGGGCTCTTCACAGGGTCACAGCCTCCTTTGGGCATCCACCTGCTCCAGCCTGAGGTCTTGCTCCAGCTGCAGGCAGATACCTGCACCACCGTGGACTTCCATGGGTCCGGGGGAATCTCTGCTCTGGCACCTGGAACACCTTCTCCCTCTCCTCCTTCACTGGCCTTAGTGGCTGCAGAGTTGTTTCTCTCGCACATTCTCACTCATCTCTCCCGGCTGTCATTGCACAGCAGGTTTTCCCCCCCTTCTTAAATGTGTTATCACAGAGGAGCTACCAGCATTGCTGATGGGCTCAGTCTTGGCCAGGGATGGNACAGCTGAGTCCCTATTCCTGTGGGACATTCCTTTTTGGCTCTACTGTTGTATTGCGTTTGCATGGCAAGGTTTTGGTAGCAGGGGAGCTGCGGGGCTTGCATGTGTGCAGTCTTCAAACCTGTAGCTGTCTAGTGACAGAGTGGTTAATTTCCACCTTTCGGGTGCCAAAAAGGACCGTGGTGGTTTGACCTTGGCTGGAGGCCGGGTGCCCACTGAGCTGCTCTATCACTCCCCCTCCTCAACTGGNCGGGGGAATCTCTGCTCTGGCACCTGGAACACCTTCTCCCTCTCCTCCTTCACTGGCCTTAGTGGCTGCAGAGTTGTTTCTCTCGCACATTCTCACTCATCTCTCCCGGCTGTCATTGCACAGCAGGTTTTCCCCCCCTTCTTAAATGTGTTATCACAGAGGAGCTACCAGCATTGCTGATGGGCTCAGCCTTGGCCAGGGATGGGTCTGTCTTGGAGCCGGCTGGCCTTGGCTCTGTCGGAAACGGGGGAAGCTTCTGACATCCTCTCACAGAAACCACCCCTGCAGCTCCCCTGCTACCCAAACATTGCCATGCAAACCCAATACAACTATCTTTAAAGATGTTTACGCCTTTTGACACTACAGGAAGAATGCTCAGTGCTTTGCCTGGGCATCAGGTACATCAGAGCTGTTATGGGAGTATTAGGGAGAGCTAACTTCTCCCATCTTGTTTGTGAGGGATGCAATTTGCAAAGCCACCACATGGTTCTCTATTTACAGAAGCTTCTGGGGCTGCTGTAATTCTTGATAGGATTGTCCTCAGTCTCTTGTTTCTTTTTGAGGGCCGGGGGCTTCTCATCCGAGTAATCTACATTGGTGGAGTGGTAAAGTTAGTGGGTAGTAAGCATCCTAAGAGTATAAGACTGCATATGGACAGTCACTCAAGACAGAAAGGGAGATGGTTTACTAGAGTATATGTTGAGATATATAAATTCCCAGCTTACCCACCCTCTTCTCTACCTTCAAATCCCATTAAAGATTTAGAGTCTTAGAGCAGGGAGGAGCTGACAACACAAAGTGCATTGCACCTCTTTACACTGCATATGCAGCCGATATGATGAGGCTGGACATGAACACTCCTCTGTGGATACCGAGAAGTGCCAAAATATTGTTCTCTCTGGATTACTCGGGTATATACTTATGCATAGGGTGAACAAGCCTGTGGACTTGAGACTTAATGGACTTTCTGAGCCTAAGTTTTATACTGTTGTCAGGGAACAGCTTGTAGGGTTTTGCTGCTGCCTGCAGATGTGAAGGGGGTACGTAGCTCCTGGCCTGTCTGGCAGCACTGCTTCCTGTGCGCTCATCTACTTCCCGACAAGGGAACCTCCACATTCTACCCAGTGGACCATGGTAAAAATTAACAGAGTAAACTTGATGTTTGTGATTTCCTGCTCCGCAGTATTTCTAGCAAATTTGGTACCTGAATTCCTAAAGGGCTGGGATATTCTAGATATAATTGCCAGTTTGGGGGGGGACTCACAGGATGTACAGCATAATCAATGCCCAAGGGAAAGCCAAGAGAACAGCTGGAGCCTTCCTCATAGTGGGAGAGCTCTATTCTATGAAAGGTAATGGAAAACTTTACTGTTCTGTTTTGGTGCTGAGTAACTTGATCTATGTGGTTATTTTTATTCTTTTGTGCTTACATTCTTAGTGCCCTTTCCTGATTTTTAAACATATATGTACTTTTTTCCTCCTGTCTCCTATGAGCTCCTGGATAGAAATCTGCTGAAACCCCTTCTCCCTAAAAACACAGACACATGCAGATTAAAGGCATGTGCTTTTGCAAGAAGTCTGTATTCACACTATCGCTCTCTGGATTAAGATTGTTCTGGTTTATGTATGTGCAGCTGCTTTCTAATTAAAGCCCACATCTGCCCTGGCGTTAACACCAGTCAACTGTAGTGAAGCCATTAACCCTTTCTGTTACTTCCACCCTTTGTCCTATGGACACATGAAAGGATAAGTGGATTGAGAACTGAAAAGCCAAATGCACAGTTCTCAGTCTTGCTGGGTTTATGCTTAGTAAATCTGAAGAGGGAAGAAGACGGAAGCCAGGTCTCTTTCTGTTCCCTCAATCTTAATACAATTCTGGCTTTTAGTCTAATTGAGCACACATTCAAGACTGGGCTGCAGTCCTTCATTCTACTGCTCAAAGACTTTTTTTTACATTATCATGTCTGCTCCCAGTCAATTTAGTTGCATGCAACCCCTGACAGTCTCCTCGTGGGAAGGACATGCATTTGTTGTGTGAAGCAGGTTACCTTGTCATGCACCCGCCCAAAGGATCCCTTGTGTCAAGGGAAGGGATCCTTAGTAATTTCTCACATGCTTTGTGTTGCTTCAGCTGTACAAAAGGAGAGTCCTGCGGTCTGGCTCTGGAGACGGTGCTCTTTGCTCACGTAAGGCAGAGACTCACGTCCAACTTGTAGAATTCAGGAGGCCATGTCATCCAGAAGGGATTTTTCTATGATTCCTCTAAATGGTAGATGAGATAAAGGAGTGCAGGTGAAAGTTTTGTCTCATTTCCTTGGGACCGAACAATAAAATAAGGAATCTGTAATATGAATTTAAAAAATGACCCAAACAAAAAACTAAGGAGAATTTGACCTCTTTGACTCTTTGAGCACTGTTTAGAGTTTCAAAACTGAATCAGCCCAAGTTTGTGGCTTATTATGCAGGCTGCTCTTGATAACTTCTGAAACTCCATCCAAATGAACTCTTCAGATCCTGGGTGGAGTAACACTGCTGGTGATGTAACAGACCTGAGGTCAATGCATCTCCTCCCAGTGTGTGGTCTGTGAATAATATGTGGGCCTGTGGGTCCCAGAAGCAGTGATCTCTTTGTGAAAGAATTTGAAAAAAAGACTAGCTGTGTCACAGTTAATGCTCTCATTTCCTCAAACAATCCATTCACTGCGAAGGATGAAGGAACATGCCTTTGCAACATCCATCTTTTGAAGAGTGCTCAAAAGCGAAGGCACCCTGGATGACTGAAGTTGGGTACACCTGAAGAAAGTCTCTATTTGAAATGAGTGCCTGCGAAATAACCTGAAGTCGATGTATGATGCAGGTGGCTGGCAGTTTCTAAGTCAGACGTTTTTGTTTTGATGCCTACAAATGGATTTAATTGTAATGTGTGAGCTGTGATAATCCTAGAATATGAGAGAGGGTATTGAACAATCTCTTCTCTCTAAACATGACTTTAAGAGTGTTGCTGTAGATGTTGCTAATTTTAGAACATTATTCCTGGTGGCTTTTTCCCTCACTTGACAAATGTACTTCGTAGAAATGAATGGCTACATGGCAGTTTTAAGGGGAAACTAGTGGGATATTTTTAACCAAGCGAAAGTTTAACCTTCCTGTGTATGTTCTGTTCCCCAAAATGCTGTTCAGATTTGAAATGTTAAGGACCACATTATAATGTAGAAATCTTAATCTCTCTCTCATATGTGTCTTCCTACGTACAGCAGAATGATTGGTAAAATTATTATATCCCTTGATTTTATTTATATCCTGTAGTTTCAGGTTGTGAACTTAATACTGTAAATATTATTCTTGACTCATGGTTGAGGTACAGCTTGTGGATTGTTTCAAAATAACAGTGGGCCTGATGGATGGATGTCTTTGTGGATTTTCAGACAGACATTTTTCAAATGTCTTAAATGGATAAGTTTTTTATTTGTGTCAATGTGATCCCCCTTGCTTATGCCATGGCCCATGGAGCAGTTCAGATGGGAACCAGGGCACCACCTTGACAAAACTTAATGAAAGAAAGAAGCAGTGAAGCTAGTCTGCAGCACACTTTGAAGCTTCAGAGTAGCCGCTTCCCATATACTTCTTGATGGCAAAAGTGTGTTACGTGCAACATTTAAGATAAATACCATCACATAAATTCTTATTTGTCAGTAAGTCCCCTGCGAGCCATTGGCCAAGTTTAGCAACCAAGCACCAACTTACTGACGTTTAATAGCATCTAAGGACTACAGCCATTGGCAGGCAGATTAGTCGTTTTAGACTGGTATTATGCTCCTGTTTTGTTAGCAGAAAGATACCTTTACCTGAGGATATTTCTGTTTGCTTTTACCTCAAGTACATCCCTAATAAGTGCCTTTGTGTGCATCTGTGTATATGTTCGCTTATGCCTAGAATCCGCTACGTTTGTTCAAGAACTGTATCCTGTTCTTCAAATATCTATAGAAATTGAGCATTACCCAGCCTTGCTGCTTAGAAGATGAGACATGTGTCTGTTTGCTGGATTAGAATTTGTAAAAAGAGGGATTAGCTCACAAAAAGTGTCTTTAGGGACACTGTTTCTAGGCTATTCTCTCTAAAAAGAGACTGATAGAGGTCATATAGTCAAGAGAGAAAAGTAGGCTCTTCTGGAGAATGTTTTGGAAGACAATCCTCATGTGCTTTTTAATTGTCATTTGTATGCTCTTTCACCAGTTGCTATTGGAATATTAAATATCACAAGCAGGGTGGATTTCAATTAGAAATCCAGGGGAAAAGACACAATAAATAGCCTTTCAACTACCCACTGAGGCTTGGGCAAGAAAACCCATGATTTTGAAGGCAAAAAAGAGACCTTGAGAAATTCTTGCTGTGGATGAAAACTGACAGCCTTGTGGCTGATAGTTCTCATGAGTAGTCTGTTTTCCTCACATGAGCTAATCATTTTTTGATTTTTTCAATTGACATTATCTGTTACCTGTTTTGATTTGGAACTGAATTGGATAAGCATGTTTTCAGAGATGAAGAGGATACTTTTTCATATATTCTCCCTGGTCTGGTGATAAATACGATGCACATTAGAGTGAAAAACTAATCATGAAATGCATTTTTTTCTGTTAGTTTTAAATTCGTAATATGGCCTCTGGCTTAGGAATTTATACAAATAAGATGACCTTGGCAAGCTATGTCTCTGATGAGATAGTATGCATGAATAAGCATGGTTTATATATCATAAAAATTTAAGCAACTGTTCTATATATTGGTATTTGACACGGAATGAACTGAAAGCAAGAGTGCACATAATTTTTTAGAGTTATGGATGGATAACATCTGACATGCTATTTTTTATTGAAATTCTACAGTAATGCTTAGTCATACCTAAGATGCAGTTACTGGAATAAAGGTAGATTATGCCCTAGAGATAAGAATTACCTTTATTCCATTGATGCCTGTGCAATTAAAACTACATTGGAAGAATCATATTGCTTTTATTCATTGGAATAATCTTCAGACAAGGCCTTTCTCTGGGTTAATGAACAAGCAGGCCTTATCTCCTAATAGCCACGACTGTGTACCATTTTACGATGGTAACCATAACATACCTTGTTCAATTGTATTCATTTTTTAGTCTTACTCTGTTCAGTGACCACATTTCCAGCCATTGTTCCTTGTGAAACGGAAAAAGAGAAAATAATCTTCCTTTTCTCTAAGTAGAATGCAACTCCAAACAAGCAATTTTTACCGATGCATATTATTTCAATTACAGAGTTAAAAGAAGTTTTGAGGAAGAGCCCCTAAACCACACCTGCCATCTCAGTGAAAGATCCCAGACTGGAAAGGACTTGCTTGTGGATTAATCCACAGGTCTTAGGAGAACAGCCACTTCTGTCCCATGGACAGGGAATCCTGCATGACCAGGGCTTGTGAAATTTTGATTGTATAGCAGTCTTTGAGACTTTGCTAGTATCAGACTGAAAACACAGAGCTGCCTTTCCCCTAGGTCCAAACACTTAGAGGAACGTGAGTCAGTGATGAATAAGGAGATGAATAAAAAGTATAGCAGCAAGCTGTTTCCTTTTATTTTAGATAACAACCAGATCAGCACCTATACCATATAGTCACTCTATATTTGCGCAAAGGTCTTTTGCATATTGCGGTAATTAAAACTGACCTTAAACAAAGAGTATAACTGGCAGTTTGGAAGCCTTCTGACCTGCTACAGCAATAACAAAAGTCTGTGTGAAAGTGAGACTTTGTCCCCTTACCTCTTCCCTGTGAATTTTTTAGTATTGAATACACAGTTGTTTTTGAGACTGTATATATTTTTGGATTGGTATTTGTTTTGGGAAAGAAAAGTTCCTAGAAATTTCTGATGCTTTAACTAGCTACATTTAGTGTAAGTGATGCTAGTATTGATTTTTTTGACTACTGAAAGTAATTTTGAAGGCTTTTTCCAAGCCATGTTTTCAATTTTCAAAAGCTTATTCTTGCTCTTACTTGAAGTCTTGCCTCTTTATTGGAGATTACCAAATTGTATATGAAATCTCCTGTCCAGCATTTATTCACAGACTGGCTTTGGCCCAAAAGCGACCCCTTTATTTGCTCATGACACACCTTACTTATGCAAGGATAGTGTATTATTTTCCTAATGAACAGCTGCATTTTAATTGCACATTCTGGGAATAGCCATCAACTGATGAAATACAGTGTGCTCAACCTTCAGTGAGTGAATGCAATCACCACTCTTTTGTCACAGAAAACCAAATTTTCTTGTATCTCTTTTGTCTGGAATAGTCACAGCAGCATTCTTCAAAAGAACCTTTCTGGAGGGAGCTAGGTCTCTGAACCAGCTAACCCAACAGCAATCACCTTCCTATTCTTATCCATTATGAAAACCTGGGCAAAGCTGAATTAACATGGTCTTTTAGTCAGGGCATTCGTAAATACGAAAAGAAACCTGCAGAAGTATGAAATACATACAATTGAATGATAAGCATTATAAAATAAGTTCTGTTTTTCAGAAAACAGATTTTCTGTTCTCTGGCCTTGAACTGGTAAGGAAGGTAATTCTGAATCTGTAGGACATAGAGAAATAGCATGGTGAGTGCTAATAATTTTATAATGGGTTTTAGTATTTTTTTCCTAAAGCCTCAGCTGCTGGAATAATTTGATTCTGCAAGCATCTTAGTTTTCAAAGAAAGTTCTTGAGCTTCTTGTTATGAGAACAGCTCAGAAACACAAACCTCAAAGACTTAAAATCTATTAAAAAAACCCCAAGGTTGAATAAAAGGGGGATTTTGATTTGGCTCATTCTTTAGGGAAGGAGAAGTTGATTTATTTTTTGAATGCTTGCGACTGACAGTCAATATCTCTCACACTTTATTATTGCTTAATTATATCCCTTCTGAAATGGTGAGAGACACTCAAGCTGTAGCAGAACATAACCCGTTCCTACTAAAACCTGTTTTTGTTGGCTCCACAAAAAGTCTCTTCATATATTGCCACCAGTAGCTGCTTTACCGAAACAGGGCTGACTCACAGAGCTGAGACACCTTCTTGCAGCTGCTGAATTCAAAGGCATACATCCCCATAACACAGTGCTGATCCTTATGGGATTCTTCCAGTGCATTTAGTGCCAAGAGCAAAATAAGAGCTCTTTCCTTGTAGTCTTTAATTGAGCTAAGCTCTCTTTGATTCAAGAGTTAGTTTTCCCTGAGCAATGAGTGCACAACTAGGCCATACAAATAGTTTCAGTATAGATCAAAAGATTATTGTATGTAGATATTAACAGCTAACATTATTGATATTAATGAAGAGACATACTGTGCTTACCATCTGCAGATGTTGGAGTGGGTGGATAAGATTTGGGTTTTAGGGAATTGGAAACAACTCGGGGTTTTTTTTCCATTTGGTTAATTATGAAATGATTCTTAAAACAGATAACAGTGACTAATTTGGCCAATGAATTTAATGGGATGAAAGGCAAGTACAGAAACAAAGCAAACAAAGAAAGGAGGAAAAAAATAACACGGGAGCTTTAGCTTGTATTTAATGGTGTGTAATTGCTGCTGGTACCAGAAGGAAAGTTTTTTCCAGAACTAGTAAGGTCATTTTTCAGTTTTAGATGTTCAAATTTCAATCAGCTTTTGAACACATGATAAATATCAATGGCAGAGATTGTTGCTTCTGACTTGTACAAGGTTTAGAATACTTAGGTATCCTGCATCAGCCAGCAAATCTGTGGCTCAAAGGAGGAAATGTATGCAGGGGTGTTGCAACCTACCTTATTATATAACTAATTATGTAATATTTTCTGTTCATAGGCTGTTACATTTTAAGTTTTTAATACAGAAAACACATCTTCATGTATTATTTTGTTTGGGGAGCTGCGCAGGTTTTGCTAGTGTTTGTTTCTACCTGCTTCTGTTGAGAAAAATCTTCGCTATGTTTTTTACGTGCTAACTGTAGCAGTCTTGCTTTCCTGACATTTTGCTTGCTTTAAAGAATGAAACAGTTCCCAACCCAAGGAGCATGCCTGTCAGCCTTTGCTGCTAGAGCCAGAGTCTGCTTCTAAAGGGAAAGCTGACTGAATTTTCTTGGCATTATGGAGCATGTACTATCAAACTTAGATGATAGCACGTTTGTTTAAACACAGATTAAAGAAGAATCATAGCCAATTTGTGGCAGTTTCTGGCACACAGGGCCAATTTGTCGTTATGGTCCTTCAAGAGAGATTTTTTTGTGAACACAGTCCACTTGTCTTCTCTATGATTCCTCTTCCATCATCAATCTCTCATCTTTTCTGGACAACTTCTTTTCAGCTCCTCTGTCTTTTCTTAGGCTAGGTATCTGTAGTTTCCTTTTTCTTCCTTTGTAGATCTCATTGTGACTGTGCATCCTTGGTAGGAAGGACACCACTTGTTGAATCCAAGTGTTGCCTTGCTGTGTTCCTAAGAGAACCTCGAAGTTGTAGGAAAGAACCAATGCTGTGGTAACAGGGTAGCATGGCATGTCATGGTTCTGCAAGGAACCCTTTGTCTGCCAGAAATGCCAGTACAACGTAGTTCAGCTCAACTTTAGCTAGGTTTTTCATGTTCAGTGAAACGTGTGGGACAGTTGGGTGTATGTGAGACACCTGTTTTTACCTCTTAAGCCCCACATTGTGCCCAGGGCTTTTCTCTCCTCATGTATGAAGGTGAATTACCACAGTACCTGGCGTTGTCCAAGAATGCAGGTTGGTTTCTTCAGGAGTGAGCACTAACAGATTCTGCAGAGGAGCAGGCCTAGACAGAGGCGCAAACACAGCACGGCCAGTGCTGTAACTGCTGCTAGCAGTGGGACTCCAAGGAAAAAGCTGTTCTGTCCATGTTCTGAGCCAGCTGAGAGACCAACGCTAAGAGCAAGGGCCGAGCCAACCCCAAGCCAGCAGGAGTATAACAGAGCTCTTTCCTTCTCGGTCTGCAAAGCACAAAGGAGATGTTGCAAAGATGAAGTGACTTGCTTGAGGCTCCACAGAAAATCAGTGGCAGCATTCAGCACTGAATGTCCTGAGGCAAATGAGTGCTTATGCTTTGAACCACGGTGCCGCTCCGTAGGCCTTCTATCAGCGCATTACATAATGTTAGTCTTATTAATGATGACCGTTTTAATCTAACCAATGAACCTTAGACTGCTTCGGGGAGGAGGGATGCATTACATGATAATTACAGGATGCTAGAGCTGTCCAAGAACATTTTAAGTTGAATGTATTTGATATTATGCAGATATAAAAAGACTGCAGGTGGCTGCTCTCTCAGCTTCACCTCTTGACTTTTGGATGCGCCTCTACAGAGGATTTTCAAACACTTCTATGCCGGGACAACAGACAATGGAAGGCTGCCCAGATACAACTTGTGTCCTGCTGAGAGGAGAAGCAATGACCATCTTCATGTTCAGCTTCTCTATGCGAGTATTTCATTCTGGCCAACAGACATAGAAAAGAAATAAACAAAAGAGCTACGCTTTCAGTAAAATCCCCTACTTAGATAGCATGTTAGAACAAAGAACTTCAAGCAATCTTAGTAATAAGCAATAAGCTACTGATGGACTGTAGAAAAAAAAATTAAAATTGTGGCAATATCTTACTGTATATAGAAGGATTTTCAGCTGACCTACCTACAAAGGAACATATTATCCATTAGGTTTTATTTTCTTTTAGTACTGCTGGATGGATGGGACCAAGAAAAACTGTTTTGCATTGCCTTTTATGAAGTGCTGAATATCATCACTTGTGTATGCTTTTATCATACTTTATTGTAGGGATAATTTGAAGTTTTATAAGCAAACTTCTCATATTAGACTAATCTAGTCTAGGCATTGATTTCAGTGGGCATTAGAACTTCCTTAAATATTTTCCAGAAAGGTTTCTTTCATCACTAGTAAACTTGGACAGCAGACAAATGAAATGGATGAAAAATATGTATTTGGATCACGGCATGTAAGAAAGGGATCTCAGTGCAATAGCCTGTCACCAAAATATTTGCTTTTGAAGTAGTTATTTTTTTTTTAGAAAATCCTTAACTTGCTGTAGAATGTATTATTAGTGAGAAGCTTCAAAGCAAAACATTCTTCCCTCCCACTTTTGATTATTTGATAAAGAAAGGATTCTTAACATAATCATATGGTTAAGCTGATTATGTAAAATAGCTTTTTAGCAATTAATATTTGAGTGACAGCCTAATCTAAAGTGAATCCCATAATGGATCTTTGTTACACTATCAGATTTCATAAAGAGCCTGTTCAGCTGAGCTTTTTCTGTACAAACAAACAACAAAAAAACAAGTGGGAAAACCTCATCATTTTAGGACTTTTCTGCTGTGGAATATCAGTCTCTGCTGATACTGTGGCAGATTTCTCTGTAATTCCAAGTCTTTTATCTTGGAATATTTTAACATAATCAGTGCTTTTTCACCGTGATCATAAGGTTTCATTAATTTTTTAAGGCTGTTAAAAGAGAGAGTGGTACTTTGGCATGGATTCGCAACAAGCTTTGATGAGTTCCAGAAAAGTGACTGTTATACAAATACAAGGAATGAAAAGAACTTGTTATCTTTAACAAGAGCTTGATTGGATGTAATAAAAGTTCCTTGTTAATTTACTGAAGTTAGCAGCTATGCTGGTAATGAATTTATAATCAACAACATTTGATCTTCTGCGGAAGCTTTTGCCCCTTTCTCCCCCCAAAAATGTTTCTGGAAAGAGTCCAGATAATTTCCTTTAATGGGGATTAAAACTTTAAAGGAGTGTTGCTTTATAGTGACCCTTTTTGGCAGTTTATCAGAACACTTATGCAGCTGGTAAATGTAACTACAAAATTCTGTGGAGGGATGACTATTTTTCCTTAAACAATCTCTCCCCTCCCCTCCCTGCCATGGGCAGCACATTGTTTACAGCAACACTGACAAAATAAAGAATCACAAAAATGAGTTACGTGAACAGAAAAGCTTTGATTCTATGGGAATAGCTCCAAAAATGTCTTCTGTGTAATGCATGTTAATGAAGTCATTATCCTAGAACTTTGAAATAATTCTACCCAAATAGACATAACTTGGGTTTTTTGAAGTAATTATGTTACTTTTAGAGTTCTGAGAAATTGTTTGTGTTTTTAACGTGAATTAGGACTGACATTCACGTGTGTACTCACACAAAGGCTGTTGAAGTGTTGCGCTGCATTTGCAGAGAAGTTTTCCTGTTGACTCATTTTGGTTTTACAGTCCTTTTTACAAACTGATGTTGTTGGAATTCAGTGTTTTAGTGGGGAGGAGGTTGTACGTCTGTTGTTCTTTTGTTAATTTTTTAAAAGTCTCTGAATCACCTCTATATTCCCTTAAATTCCAACCCCTGCCAAGTACTGTCCTGGTCTATGGGGGTGAACACCAATAGCATAGCGACAGATGGACAGGGTAGACAGACGGCCCATATAATCCATCCTATGCTGGTTTTATAAGTCTATAAAAATGCAATAAAGAAAAAGGTCTCATTAGCTAGAGGCAGGGGGCTGATTGATTTGCAGGCCACACTCAGTTTACAGCTGCCTTCTGTGTGAAAGTCCACCTTACAGTGTGAGTTTACCCTGTTTGCCATGGCTTGTTTAGCTAGACTTAATTTACTTCTGGTAACGTTGAACATTATTCATGTTTTTGTGGTGACTTTTACCCCAGTTTGGCACCTAAGTATGGACCACTCTCATTTTACTCCATAGAAATGAAACCCTTAAGCCAGAGGTCAGGAGAAAAGCTGAGTGGAATGCTCCTACCACGTGTGGGTTGTCTGAGAAGGCAGGAGCCATTTAATTGAAAGGGAAACTTAATATTGTCAAAGCTCTCATTTCAACAGGCGTGTGCTTTTCTGCATTGCAACAAACACTACCTCCAAATATTGAAAGAGGCTAAAGGAAAAATACTTTGTACATAGTCAGTCTCACTGATTCTCAAAACAATTGATTTCATTGTTTGTTATTGTTTCCTAGGGAAGAGTTCTTTTTCTGTAAAAGAAATATGAGCATGTGATTTTAAAGTTGTAAAAAAGGCAGGGGGAATGAGAGAGCTGGCTGCATCGGTGATGTGGCTTTCTCCAAACAAGGCCCATCGTTCTCAATGTTGCCAAATGCTGCTGCAGGTGGATTCAGGGAGAGAGGCGAGCGTGCCTGGCCCCTGCACCGCAGAGCATAAGGGAGGCGCGTTAGCACTGAGCCGCGAGTGATCTGTTCTAGTACCTAGTCATGGATGTGGAGCGGGCGGTTCCTGACATGTGAGGAGCAAGGGCCAGTTCTTGACTCTCTGCTGACCTTGTCTGCATTGTCTCCATGAGCCTCAGTTTCCCAATCTGCAAAATGGGACCAAGGACCATTGTCATCAAGAAGTTAAAAGTATCTCTGTTTCAGATAAGTGTGAAGAATCTTAGATAAGACTGGAAAGACAGAATGTGTTGCCCATACACAGTCTATTTTTTGGGAATAATAAATGATGACAAATGCCTAAAGATGATCCAGTCTTAAGGAACCGTGGATGTTTTTATTCATGTAATCATTTAATGTTTCAGTGAATCCAATTAAGCTTTTCCTCAACTATCTCCTGTGGCTGGCTTCTAGCCATTCTTGTTCTGCATTAAATATTTTCCTTTTAATCAATTTTTAAGTTGTTGCCTCTAAGTTTTATTGGATATTACCAATACTTAGTAAGAACAGCAGATCACAAACATCTGAGTAATTTAAGGAAAGGACCTGTCTTAAATTAAAAATGCTTTTTAAGTCCAGTTAGTGGAAGTCGTTTCAAAGTGTTCAGGATTATTAATGTTCAAAAAAAAAAAAAATTCAACCTTAGGAGGGCTGTCATTTGGATAGTTGAAAGTTCTCACCATTTACCTTTGTGACATTTTAATTCATTTTTTTCTCTCTTACTGGATATGTAAAAGCTTCTCTTTAACCTTAAGAGAACAAAATGAGAAAATTGGCAAACTTAAAAATAAATAACTGTGTTCCAGCCAATAATGATTTGCTAAATTGTATCATCATGCCAGAAAAGATCTGAGTCTTGAGTTCAGTCAGAGAATTCCAGTTACCATTATAAAACCTTCCACAGTGTTTAAAGTGTTTAAAGCCCATTGGGAAAAATCTGTCTGGGTATTCAGATCAATCTCTAGTATTATTATTATTATTAATCTCTATTATTATTGTTGTTGTTGTCTCCCTCCCCCTCACTTCCTTTTTATTCAAAGAAACAAGCAAGTAACTCCCATCTGATGCAGTTAACCATACAACTCATCCCTACCCTTTGATACCACATATTACCCCCACGGAGCTGATTCTTCAAAGCCATTGACTGGGTTTGAGGAGCCAGTTTCTGTTAATTTTAATGGGGATTAGACATCCAGCCCCTAAGGCAGCCTTGAAAAATCTCCACCAGATTCTTTATGGCTCTTCTTGGAGGCAACAAAATGTTTACCCAGTTATGCAGCGGCAGTTCCCAAAACTGCTAACAGAGAGATCATCTTACTTCCTCAAGTTTGAAGAGCTCCATTTTTCTGTTCAGCCAAAATTTTCTACTTCATTTCTATTGACTCCTCTATCTGACACAGTTTCAAAGGAGAATGACAGTTTTGGAAAGGAACTAGTAGATTGTTCTTTTTGCATGCAAGGAAAATGATACCTTGTCTTTTGACATGCACCCTGCAACAGTGAATTTATATCCTGTTCTTTTTTGGACGTTACGTTGACAGCCTTCTTCAGAAAACTGATTTCTGTCCATCCTGCTCTGAATGATGTATTTAAAACACGCTTCACCTTAAATATGCAAGCTTTCAAAACAAAATTACTGAACCAGACAAGCGGGAGGGAAGAGGAGAATTGCCTGTTCTGACAGAACTAAAAAGCAGCAAACCCAAGTACATTTTCCATTCATTGCCACACGTACCCCAGCAGTAGTCTGGGTTCCCTTTCGCACGCATTGCTACCCTTCCATCTGAATAGACTCTGGGAAATAATAAGAGCAAACCTCAACTCTTATGTTAGGCTGACTTCCTTAGAGGTATCTGCTCTGCAAACTTTTCCTTTCAAAAAAGTAAGAAGTTTGCTGTGTATATAAACACAAGTATCCTTAGTTATAGCAACATGGACGGCTGCTAAATTGCGTTTAAATTGCCCTTGTTTAATTTATGTTCTGTGCTGTCTTCCCTGTATATATCCGTTAGTTATGTTTTTGTCAGTTGTGTTTCTTTAAATGTATTATAAATCTGTATTTCCCTCATAAACCAGTCTGGAAAAGGGCATCTGTACTGGAAACTGGTTTTAGTGACTTGACACTTTGGCTCTTTTATGTTGTGAAACGAGTTTTAATTTTCTTAACATAGGCCAGGCATGGTACATAAACCTCTTCCCCCCCAGGGAGGCTTTTATGTTTGATTCCTTTAGTGGCAAAGCTTTTGAATTTCTCCCCTTGATTGACTTGATTATGATCTTCCCAGTGTATATCCTTCATGTTGATGAATTCCTGGTAGGGATCCTCAAAGGAGTTTACAAGCCTCAATGCTACATGAAACAGAAGAATTAAATTATCCCTGCAAAAGCTGCTACTAGTGAAAATAGGAAGTTGAATATTAGAGCTGCAGGTTTATTTATTCTTTGGGTGTCTAATTTGAGATAGTGGGGAAAGAATCATTTTTAGAGAATAGGTGCTCTGAGGTTTCTGCCAGGTGACTGAATCTGCACAAACTCAGAACCCAGTTTGGAAATGTAGGTCAAAACCCCTGTAAACGTTGTCCTGGCTTACTCTGCTCTTGTGCTTGGTTAATGCTGGGGTGGAGTGGATCTAAGCATCCTTGATGAAGATCTTCTACTCACTTAGGAGAAGATTCTTGGTAGACTGTCACTGCTGCAGGGGCCAGCTAACCCGATGGTCTATGAGAGAACTAAGCAGCGTGTAGCCACCATGGGGCTATCTTACAGCCCTGAATACCCATTTTGCTAGAAAGGATGCTGCTTGGAGTATATGCATGTCAGGCAATGCTTCTGTTACTTCTGTCTTCTGTTACTCAACATGTTGCATCAGAAAAAGCTAGATTTTGCACTAGGAAATGTGTTCAAATCTTCAAAATATGATTGGCTTCCTTAATAATTGGCTCTTGTGCGTCGTTGCTGCCTAGCTTCCATTTGGCTGTAAGCATTATGTGCAAGAATGCAGCGCAAGTCACCTTGAACCTCGCTTTGTTCACTGCTGTGGACTCGGTCACACAGCATCAACACAGTTGTCCTACTCAGAGTCTTTTTTAGGTGAAAGGCAGATTACCTGGGGATGGAAAAAGCTCTTAGAACTGACCACGATGACATAAGGGTGATAAACAACATACAGTGATGATGTACCATATCTATCCATTTACTGATACATTGTTGATGATAACTGTGGCCAGGGGTACTCCGAGATGCTGTTCCTAGAGCTGAGACAACCATGATGAACTCAACAACTCTGATATATACATGCCAAGAAACAAAACAAGGGCAAGATATGTTGACCCTAATACAGTTTTCATTGTTGAATTTTTAGTGCAAGTAAAGATTCATAATTTTTTATATTCAAGGAAGAGAATCTTTATTGACTCTGTCTAACAGTTAGTAAGCCATCCTGATCAAAGGGTGAGTAATTTTTGGTACTCAGCTTTACAGTCTTTATGGATATATAACTTTTTGAAAGTCTGCACTTTTGTAACCGATTCAAATTGGATGCCCCACATGATTTGGCAGAGGCTTAAGAAAATGTGGCAGATGATAGGTAGTGACAAGTCTGAGTGCTGCACCTTTAGGTGTAAGATGCCAGCTTTGCCCAGGAAGGGGCTGAGAAGCATTTCCATTTCTAGTAGGAGACTGGAGACAGACCGAGCTGTTTCTCCCCCTTTTGTGCTTTCATACTCAGTCTTTTGTTTTTTCTTCATATAAAATAAATAGAAAGCTGGTGGAATGGGGGAGAGAATCAGAAGTGTAAAAGTGAGAGAACTCATGAATTAAGATGAAAAGTTTAATTAATAATAGTAATAACAACAACAACGACAATGACAACAACAAATAATTTTAAGGAAAAGAAAAAAAATAAAGGAGAAAAAAAAAACCCAAGAAAGACAAGTGACACAAATGAAAACAATTGCTCACCACCAACTGACCGATGCCCAGCCGGTCCCCGAGCAGTGGCCCCCCTGCCAACCTCCCCCCCAGCTTTATACGCTGAGCGTGACGTCGTATGGTATGGAATATCCCTTTGGTCAGCTGGGGTCAGCTGTCCCAGCGGTGTCCCCTCCCAAGTCCTTGTGCACCCCCAGCCTCCTCACTGGCGGAGTGGTTTGAGAAGCAGAAGAGGCCTTGGCGCTGTGTAAGCACCGCTCAGCAATAACCAAAACATTTCTGTGTTATCAACACTGTTTTCAGCACAAATCCAAACCATAGCCCCACACCAGCTACTATGAAGAAAATTAACTCTACCTGAGCCAAAACCAGCACACTGGGAAAAGTAAACTAAGTGGAGAAAGGCAGGATGAATGTAAAATTTTTCATAAAATTCTTCTTTTCCTTATCAGAAAACTATAGTTGGGGCTTTTTCACAAATTAACTCAGGTAGACTGGGGTTAATAAGAAAGAACTGGAAGGGCAGGCAGGAGAGACAGAGGTATAACTCGCCTGAAAACAGGCATAAATCTAGGCCTGGACATCTGTGTGTATAAATTCTTTTCTAAACACATAAAATAGAAATAATACAGAAATGAAATACAGGGGAGCATGAACCCATCACAGTGCAGAGCTTGCCCCCTCCTGCATTGGCTTTAAGTCTCTCAGCTGTCGTTGGTCGTTGTTAGAGCTGGCTGAAAATAGTCCAAATTCTATGAAAACTGTCATGACCTTTTTTCCTGACTTGACAAATAAAAGGATGTTTTTTCAGGGTGGGGAGAAGTGTTATTATCTCTAGTGAAAGCAAGTTTATTTTTTTTCTAAACTGTTTTAATAGTTGTTGTTTCTATTTCGGTAGATCTGTGTGTATGGAAAATGATGCCAGAATGCTAACACTGCATACTGCCAGAAAGCAGTTCTGATTTGCTTCTTTCTTGCTGTCCCATTATAAAAATGAAATGATTAGTGTTTTAATTATTGATTATCTAATTCACATAAATTTCTGATCTATTTTTAACACTCTGGACTCCCGTGTGTGCTCTCCTGCAGCAGTGTTTTCAAAGACTGCTGGCAGAAGAGGGTTTTTTTTTTTTACCAGTTTTGAATTTGCTGCTATTCACTAGATCAAAGAAGGAGAAAAGCACAAATTTGTGAAGATCTTGGGGTGCAGCTGGTTCCCGGTGGTAACTTTTTGACCTTAATGTAGTGGCACTCTTCCATCACATCCATACCTGTTTTCCTGGGGATCCTCTTGCTGTCTTTGCTGCGTACTGAGGCAAATCCATGTGAAGAGAATTGGGACTGGTTTTCCCCCAAATCAAAGGTTATTAATTCTATAAATGGTTCCAAATAAAGATCAGAACATATCTAAGACAGAGCTATATTTTCAGCTGGCAGGATTAATAAATGGATGTGAATTGCACAAAAATAGTTTCAGTGAGAAAACCCCTGAGTTAGCCACAGTTATTGGAATTTGCAGGCCAGAGAAATGTGCAGCATGAGAAAATACTTCTCCATACAGTTTCTAGTGAGGTTCTGATGTTTCCAGAGCTTTGTAGATGTTATCAGACCCCTCAAAATGAAATCTGATGACCTAGATAAATTCTGGGATGTGAATTTTTAGAGTGAGACCACAATGAAGCTTGAGATACTTTCTTTGTTTGAGCGTGTGCTGGGGCTGATCTGCTCGATGACAGTGAAACTTGAGCTGTAACAGCTGGGGTTTGGCCCAGCGTAGCTCCTACAGGTAGGACTGGGAGATATCCACGATCTGCCCTTTTCCCCCAAGGGCATCATGTCATTACTATGCCATACATATTGACATTTGTGAACAATTTAAGGGAATAATTTTTGTGCTGTGACCAGGCATGTAGCTATGAATATTTCATAGTCCACTCTAATGGTTGTGGTGGGGGAAGTATGTCTGGAAATAAGGTTCACCCTACAGAGGAAGTATGCCAACCGAGGGAGCCAAGACCACAGCAGAAAGCCTTGCACGCAAGCAAACAATGAAGTGCTGCACAGAAAACTGCTTGAGAACTTGCAGTGTCAGTCAGCCGTAGTGGTTCATTAACAGACAAGACAAGGCTGCTGTGGTCTTTTCTGTTGTAGATCCTTTCCTCATGTTTGCCACCTGCACAACTGTAAACTTTCTCTTTCCTCTCTCCTTTGTTTCCTTCCTTCTCATCATCTCTGATCAGGAGTGGATGTCTGTGTCTCAGAAGGGTAGATTTGAGGAAAGCAGAATAACCACCCACCAATGTGCAGCTCTCTGAAACCACAGGTGCATGGTAGGAGTTTCAGTCATTGTTTTGCCTCATTTTATTTCTCGTTTTATTCTTCAGGCTAACCTTTTAACAGCAACCCTTGCCAATAAGACGACAGAAAAAACCCGCTGTTCTCCAGTAGCCTTTAGCGTTTTTGAGTTGGTGGCCAAAACTAATTGAATTTGTGGAAAGAGAAAATAATGAGGAAAAATGCAGATGAGGTAAGGGGAAAGAAAGCTTCAGGCACTGGACTAGAATGTAGATGAGGGAAGTAAGATCCTGAGAATAGTTCTAGAATGGCTTTGACTTTATTAACGAGTGTGAATTGAAAAATACATATTTATTATTGCCTTGTTTAATGATGTAGTGTGTTAAAAATTTAACTGTCACCTAGAGGCACTCTCCTAAACAGCAGGATAGGCTAATGGGGCTAGTGCTTCCCCACTGCACAGTGTGACACTGCACTTTCTCCCTTCAGCTATGCTCTTTCTTTTTGGCACAAGTTTATTCAAAATGATCATCTATCACCACTGCCTTTTCACTGGTATGATCAGCTTCATAAATAAGATGTTTGAAAAGGAATGTGCTTTGCATTCTGAAGGGCAGAGGAACTGAGAGGCAAGGAGGACTGACAAGCCTAAGGAAAATGGTAAGGCCTGTTTGCAGGAGTGATAGGGGCAGGGAAGAGAATTAGAGCGATTGGTACAGGGCTGAGACAGCTGGGCAGAGCAAGAAGCGGAAGGCTGAGTGCAAAGAAGAGTGCAGGTTCAGGAGTAAAGACTGTACCAAACAGGAGGACTATCACGTTGATATACGGTGGATGTGAGATTGAATTAGCTGTGGTGGTGACATGGGGATTATATAGTGCTGCAGCTTCTGCTCAGTCACATGGATGAAGCGTATACTCCTCTGGGCTGCCTGCAAGTACAGCAGACTTCCCTATTCCCTCCCTCCCCAATATATCTGCCTCTCCTATAATACGTTAACAGGGTTTTAGAGCTTCGTGAATTCTTTATTGCTGGGTTTATCACCAAAATTTTTGTTAACGTATTTTGTTAAGGAAGAAGTTAGGAAGGTTCCTTTTGCATTGAGAAAATGAATATTTGAAAAACAACTCAACATAGAAGTTACATAAATCCCCACCGTGGTACTGGATGACTCCTGTGGTTCTCTTGCCCCCACCCCTGCTCTCCTCGGTGGAGATCTCAAGGTGCAGCAGGGACAGGCACTCCTGTGGTGTGTCATCTCTGCAAGAGCAGGTTGTGCATGATGGGAAATGTGATCTGGTGAGGGAGACTGACAGAGGAAAGTGGGATCATAAAGTACTTGGACTTCAACTCTTACAGGTCAACTCCAGAGAGATCCTCCCTTGTTGTACTATACTGGCTGTTGGTTTTCTTCCCAAGCTTCCGGATTTTACATGGAAAGCTTTTACAGTGACAGAATGTTTACCTTTTTAATAAAGACACATATTCTGCACCACTTTCTAGCATTCTTGGCCTCTCTTCTACCATCTACATGGGTAGGTTTGGAGTGTTTACATGGCTACCACTGATGTGATTCCCAGGGCCCACTAAAATGGAGTGTATTTGAAAACACTTGGCTTCCGTTGGGCAAAGGAGAAATTAATGGTAAATGCCTCCAAAACGTGAAAGCATTAACCCTTTGGTCCTTTAAAACCCAGTTCCCTTTGGTGCTCCCTTCCCTTTCGTTGCAAGATAATGAACCTTCACTTCTGTTATGCGTCCTCACCTTCTGCGTGGGTTCTCTGCATAGCTCCCGTCGTGGTCAATTATCTGGCAAGAGAGGCCCACAACAGCAGAGACTATTGCTTAATTGTTATTGTGGGATCCTTACGCAACGTGCAGTTGCTGGGGCTCATTTACAATTCTAACACATCCAGCGCGCCCTGCATCAGGAGTCCTGTGAACTGGACAAAAGTTAGAAAGTGGCAGCGCTGTTCCTGGCCAAAAGCTTATTAAGATAGACATCTCCTGCTAGTGAACATCACACAGATGACACAGACAGCTCACTCCGAACGAGAAACTTTCTTTTGTTCTGCCTTCCTAGGGCTTTCAGATAAAAAGAATTTGAGGCTACTCAAAGGGCCAGCTGTGATATGAAGGGAGCAGGTTTAAAATAGCTCTCAGGGGCAGTAGATGCTTAATGATCAGATCATTCATTGCTCTTGGAACATTTGAGGAAACTCAGCCAGCTAAAATTTTTGTTGATTACTTTAACAGAGGCCCTTTGTTCATATTCTCATGCAGAATAATTATGCCAATGCAAGCAAGTCTGCTTAGCTATATACATAATTAAAATGTTAGGCTGTGATTAAACAGACTGTATTGGCACAGAGAGCACCTATTCACTTCGTAAAAGAGTTCCATCACTGCCCTAAGCTTGCTTTCACCCTATTTTATTTGTCATTATTTTGGAAAAATTAGTTTTATACAAGATCGGTAGTGGAAGATGATGTATTTCCAGTGAGCAGTTAATGTGTTATATATATATAACAGTTATATATATATATATAACAGTATATATAACAGTTAATCCAGTGAGCAGTTTTATAATGGAGAAGAGATATAAGAATATCCAAAGTAGTTAGCTTATAGGGCAAAATTTAAGATGTAAAAAGGAGCACATCAGTCTATTTTAACTTACTTAAAAGCTCATTTTGAAGGATTTATGCCAATTTTTCTCATTTCCTCCCTGATTTTGGCATCTCCTATGCAGGAGTCAAACCTTCAAATTGAAAAGTTTATGATTATGTGGCACCTGAAACTTTGTCAGAAAGGAAAACCCTTTAATCTATAAAATATTTTAATTAAACGCACTTTCAACTTGTTAGACTAGCTGGTTTAAGTCAAAAGCTTATTGTCAAACATTACATCATTCTCAGGTCTCCCAAGCCTCATCACCAACTATCTTTTGGGATTCTCTCTCAGTTGGCAATTAGTGAAACTAACAGTTATGCTGTTGGCAGAGCAGACTGGATTTTCACAAGTTTTTACAGAAATGAGCTGGGATCTTTTTGATTTCAAGGGCAGCGGACCTGGAATTTCACAGAGTTTCTCCCAGCTAGGGCACCAAGAGTTCTTAGGAAGCAGGTTTTGGCTCTCCTGCTTTTTTTGCTCACAGAATCTGGTTTTACCAAATTTTTTTCAGAGCTGAATAGGTACGAGAAGAAGGTGTCCTTAGCTGTAGGACTGGAAGGATGCTGGTAGGAAGAGACACTCTATAGGAATCAGGTTATTTTGATACAAGGGAGAAGTCTCTAATTTTCGACTATTTTTTTGTTAATATATGTTAGGTAACATAGACCAGTAGACTGCTACTGACTTCAGGATAGGTTGGCTGATTGAGGCAGCCCCAGAAGAGATCTTGAGGCTCACCTTGGCTACCTTTCATGTATTAGCCCAGAGCAATCTTTTTTTACAAGCAAGGTCTTTGGATGGAAATAAACACTAGTCTGCTGGGTTCATCCCACTGCCCTGAAGCAGAACTCAAAGTGACAACTACTCTACTCTCTTTGCTGATCCTCTGGGCGAAGCAGTCCCCTGGGAACCTCTGTGTGGAAATCTATTAAGATTTCACAGATTGTTCAGCAGGAGTAGCAATGAATGATTTGCAATGGCTCTGAAACCTGCAATTTAAAAAGAAAATGTGAAGATGAGAAAAACAGTTCTCCTTACACTTGTAACAATGTCATATTTTTCCTATTTTTTTTTCTTGTGCCTTCCGTCCAAATTGAAGTGCTCACTCCTCTGATGGGTCAGATGTCCCTCTAGTGTGCAAGCAGACTGATTTACACAGAATTTGATCTGCTAGTTTCCTTTGAAATCCTACTTGATGTGTCTTTTTGTATCAAGTTTCACAAAAACCTTCAGGGTTTATTGTGACTATTACGTAGATTTATGATTAAATGTATTTTAAGGGAACAGTGGCAGGCAGTGAGTTTCTGGTATGTTTGAGCCATGTAATCCAAGATCTGGAGAAGCCCATTTGCCTGTTACTGGATTCTTGGCTTCAGGAATCTCCCAGCAGATTGATTTTGCTGGAGCTTCATTCTAGAGGAACTGTTCTAGCAAATGCTCCTTTCAATATTTTAATCATAGACAAAAAGATAAAATGTCTATTAAGAAATATATTACTTGGTGGAGAGGCCAGGAAAAAGAGCTCCAGTTCTCAACATTAAGTATTGAAATGTAGTTTTGCAGTTGCTAGGAGTTTCTCTGCTCCTCAATTTCTCTACGATTTGCTAAACTTCTCACTTGAAAAGTAAGTTAGTGACTTCATTTTCTTAGGCACTCTATGTTTTAATATGAGTTGTGATCATCACGAGCATGGTAGTTATGATAGCTTTGTCTTAATAAGAGTGATACTGTCATGGACATAATTTAGATGGGGTAAATAATACCCAACACATGCTGACTATAAAGAAATTGGGAGCTTGTTATAGGCTGATGTTATGGGAACAGCCCAGTTTCAGCAGGGACTCATCAGTGCAAAGGTCTCTAAAAAATGTCTGACTTTGAAATAAAAAGAAAACTGAGGGTGGGAAAAGCTGTTGTAAATTCCTAAGTCTCATTATTATCAATTCAATCTTTCAGTTATTTATGACTGCAAAATAAGAGACTCTAGGCTGAATGTTCTTTGAATTCATAAAAAACCTGCAGTTTTTTCCTCTCACTTGTGAAAACAATCCGTAATTTATAAACTAAGTCTTTCAAACAAAATAGCAGCAGGGGTTTTATTTCCAGAAATTTAGCACATTTGCTGAAGCTCAGAATAACTGTGTGGGTTTTTTTTTTTTAAATTTAGACTTGGTTATAGTAATTTACATAGTGTGAAGTGAGTGAGAAGGGCTACTGGTAGGATTTGGTTGCATGATTTTGTAACTGGTTTGCATTAATATAAATGGCAAAGTTAAACTCAGTGGATAACCAGTT
>VZSC01001033.1:112606-159286 GCA_013398225.1 Steatornis caripensis | reverse complement strand
CAGTTCTGATTGTAAACGCCCTCTAATGTTTTTTAATGCTGTCATTGGACCATTTTTGAAAGGATGCCACTGTCTGGCTAGATCTAGAACCGAAGATTTTGTGAGACTTAGGTTATGTGACTATATAATGGAACATTCAAAGCAAGGGAGTATTTTCTAATAGCACAGAATAGAAAACATCACCTCAGATACCAAAACACAGCTTTCTGGAACATATCATCACTTGGAGCTGTACATGTGTCTCCAAGAATAATTTTTTTATTAACTAAATAACTGTATTTGTAATCAAATACTCCTTTTTCTAGAAAGACCTTTGTGAATATTGGTTAGTTGATGACTGTTGCATATTGGTTTATGAAATAGTTATGCAGCTGTAACTATAAATACTTCTACATAATGTCTTTTCTTTTGACTAATGAAAAAACTGGCCCAAGAGCTCACTTTTCTTGTCTGATGCTTCTACAGCATTTCCCATTCCACCCCGAGTACAGTATGAAAAGTTTGTACAGGAACTATTTCAGTCTCCATTGAACTGCACCTGCCTCAAACTACACATTTAACAGCATAGAACCTGGCCGTGCTGCACAACACTTTAGTACAGGAAATGAAAATAAATACCATATTAATTTCAAGCTAGATGTTTTAATGGGAAGTCTGAATCTTCCCATTTAGAGATGTGGAACAAAAATACCCCAGTCCATAAACCTTAAGCGTCACTTGACTCCTATTTATGCCTCTAAAATTAGGACTCAATTTCATTGTCCCATCGTAGCTGTTGGCAGAGGGGAGAACTGAGCTGGGGAAGAACAGGCTAGAGAACAGTGCTGCCTAAGGAACATTAAGTGGCTAGGAATCTGTGAAAAGTATAAAACATACCTTTGGTGCACACAAATGCTAGAGCACACTAAAATGTGTTTAATGCCAGTACAGTATGTATCAGTACGAGTTCTTCAGGGACCCCTTCTTAAAGGGATTAGGGGTTCTGCTATTTACTTCAGTGGGAATAGAATGCAGTTTTAGTTTATCGTGGCCTCAACACACTTGATTTTGTGGTGGTGTGATCCTGAAACAAACAAATAAGGAAGAGAGAAACAGAAGTGAATCTGTAGGAGATAGAATTGATGTTGGTGGAGAGATCAACTACGGGTGCTGTTTGAGAAGCAGTTAGCTAAAGTTTAGTGTGATGTGCTATGTCTGTCTCTTGAGCTGAGGTCATTTGAGGACAGACGGGGAGTTTGAGTGGTAGTGAAATCAGGCTCACTGCCTTTTCTGAACATGCTGAACTGTCATCCAGTGTGTGTACATTAAAAACTGTTTTGCTGGGTTAAAATCAATTATTTGTTTTTGCTTTGGATGCTTTGCATTCTTGCTCACAGTTGGGTTGGTGTTATGCGAGAAGGGCAGGGTTGTGGGCTCATACTCATATACGCATGTAGTTGCAGACATACTTTACCCAACAAGCAAAACAGTCCAAAACCTCAGATCAGACGATGAAGACATTTTTCAAACCCCAAACAAAAGCAATAAATGGAAATAAGGATTAACTTTGTCAATTTTCACCCCTCCCACAATAAATCTCCAAAATCTTGGCTTTTATCTTAGATGGATAACACAATAGGCACCAGAGCACACCAATATTACGCAAATACTTCATGTGCTATCAATTATTTTGAAAGTATTCATCATCTGAATTGTGAAATGGTTTGACCTTTTTTTTTTAATGGAGAGTGAATGAAGATGAGAGTGTTAGGCTGACAGATTCTTTCTCTTGTACTTGTGTAGGTATATTTAAAAGTAATTTCAGAAGAACATAGCAGTGAACAGGGGCTCTGCTCTCAGTACCCAGCCCCTCCTGGCCTGTCGAGCCAGAGATGATCTGCGTTACATGAGAGGGGAATGGGAGTGAAGTGAGAAAAAAGATTTAATGTGCTGCTAAAAAGCATTTGGATGTTATGAAATCAAGAGAATAAATGTATTCTCTTCCCCATCTTAATGGGGAGGCAGCTGTGCAACCCTGACTGTTAGTGACTTTCAGGCTGCAACTACCAGGAGGGCTAATGCCCATCAGATAGTTAGGCTTGGAGAAGGGGGCTGGTACGGGAGGACATCAGAGCAGAGCAGGTATGCATGCCTAGGGTGTGCCCTCATGGAAAGGATTCTTCTAACAGATGCCTTGCTAAAATAAAGAAGTGGCCAAGATGAATAGGCAGGTTGTGATGAAATAACAGAAATTAATTTCATGAAGAATTTCCAGAGACATCTTGAATTTCAGATTATTTGATGTAATTACTGATTCAAAGCGACATACTGTGGAACCACTTTGAACATCACCTTTCCCGAGGCTGGTACTCTCCATTTTGGTTACACTGCTAGCCATATGTGAGTTAATGTTTTACACTTTTTTCATGGTTCTTAAGACCATCTCTTTTTAGTCATTAGCACAGATTGATTCCATCAACATTTCCTCAATTATTTTCAGCTTCAGAATATGTATTGCCCAGAAAGCAATCGTCCTGTACTGTTCTCTCAGTTGTCAATGTTTGATTTCTTGTTTAGCTGGTTTCCATACAGGGATGTCAATGCTTTGACTTTCAAAATGAATCACGCTGAGCAGGTGAAAGCTGAACTAAACTGGGTATTTCCCAAAGGTCAAACATATCTCTGAGCAGAAAATCTATATATTGCAGGTCCTATGCTGTCTCCCCAGCATACTGTTGTTGCCCTGCTAACAAGTTCTGAAAGTAAAGTTGTGGCTCTTGAGATTAAACAATTTAATTAAGCTCATAGTTTGAGCATCCTGCTGATCCTTCTGATTTGTCTGTTCACGTTACCCAGGTTGTGATAATTTCCATAGCTTTTCAATTTAGCTCGGATGAGTGCTAATGTAAGTTGGTTTGCAAAATTCTGCCGAGCACATTCCTGAGAGAAGACTTGAAAGAAACTACTACAGCATTAGGGACACAGCTGTCCTACTGCAAGCTTTACGCTTCTGAGTTTCAGACGTAGTGAGCAGTCGGGACTCAAGGTCAGCCCCACGGATGCCGAGTTACAGCAAGCTTTTACTGCCTTGGTCTGGAACCGACTTAAATGGGAGCCACACTACCACCCCAATGGATTAAATACAGCAGCATCTTGCAACAGTTAATTAATTGAAGTGAACTTGTCTGTGGAGGGCCACGCAGTCCTGCTGAGTTCATTGGGACTCCCATGAGTGAACTCCGCAGAGCTTCTCAGACCCAGTTGTAAGTGACAGTAAGTCAGAACTGCTCATTACCTATGAATATCTCTTAGGTTTTTGATGAACGGGCGTCTTTGGTACACTGCTGAAGTCCATGTGGTTCAAGCTCACACTTGAAGTGTTAATGATGCGGGTGAGTGCTGAAAGCCCTACTTTGCAACCCGTCCAGCAGTGTAAGTCTTGAATCTGACTCTTCCATCGCTCAGTACCTGATTCCACAGCAGGCAGCCAGGCACGGCACCCAGCCGGGCACGCGGACTCAGGCTTTCTCTGAGGTAGCAGCAGCAGGACTGCAAACAGAAAACTGCAACCAAACATCTTGACCAAACAGCATCATACATAAAACGCCTTGTTTTATTATCAACTTCAGAGTTTATTAATTTATCAAACCAGGTCAAAGTGATACAAGTACATAAATAAGTACCGTAACAGACAGACATCCCATGAAGAGAATGAAAAACATGACACTGTGTATTTTGTTGTCTTAAGTGACCAGAAACTGAAAAAATGCAACACTGCATTTTACTAAATGATACTTATGGATTTTTTGCTTTTCTTAAAAAGTGTTTATTATAAAATAAATACACAATCTGGATTCCACCTGTCCTGCCACAAATACAAAAAGCCACCTTCTTCTTAAGAAAAAAAATTACAAACACTGTACACTTTCCACTTAAGTCTTTTTTCACCAGCTACTGCTACAAACAGACGATGCCTGTGAGGTGAGAAATGAACTGCTGGTCTTCCCACCAGATCGCTACGGTTCCTCAGAACCTATTCCTTACAATGTCTTCACCAAAGGAACAATAAGGTTAATTCACAACTTATTAGAAGATTTATAATAAAACTTTGCACTTCTGCAGCACATTTCAACCCAGAAGATGCCACGTGCGGTGGGTGTTGCTGACGCCAAACTGCTGCTTCTATAGTTACACCACAACAACTTCTCATGCAGCCAGGTCTAGGACCCCAGTTAGGATATGCTACGCCGTTTTCAAACACATGGTCAGGATTTATGCAGGCAGAGGCTACAGTCCCGTGGACAGGTGGTGGGACAGTTCACTTAGCTCTCCTTTTAATGAACAATGATACAATGGCCAGCTGCTGGTTAGGACCGTGCACTATAGCGTGGGATCAGTCCTACCAGGTGCCCGTGGCTGGGCGCTGGCAGTGGGGCTGCAGGGCCCCCTGAGCAGAGCTGAGGGGCTGCCCCGGATGCGACATGGCCTGTTCCAGCCGCCCCACACAGGGCACAGCTGAGCCCCTCGGCGAGGCTGGCAGCACCTCGGGAAAGGCTCTTTAGGAAAGGGCAAAATGCTGCCGGACAGCGAGGCGTGAGGGGAAATGTGTGAGGAACAGCCCTGAGACACTAGGGGCGGGAGAAGGGAGGAGGCGCTCCAGGCCCTGAGCTGACTCCCCTGCGGCTGTGGAGGGCCATGGAGGATTTCCCTGCAGCCCAAGGAGGCTTGGAAAGAGACCCCTGTCGTTGTTGCTGATACCAGGTGAGAGTATTTTGTTCTTGCAAATCCACACGGTTGCTGGAGGAGCTCCCTTTTTAGCATGTTCTCCTGTTATGCAGTGGACTGTGTTGAGTGCTTGGTAGGGAGGGAGGTGTTCCTAAATATTATCTGCTCTCTGTCCAGGCCTGGGGACAACGGGGTGGTTATATACAGGGCAAGTTCGCTAAGGACCTCAGATCACCCTACACGTATTCTCCTAATTCCCTTCAGCCTTTCCTTCACCTTCATGTCTGTTCTTCTCACTTGCTCCTCTTCGTTGAGAAGCCCTGCATTGCACACACTACATGCCTCCTGACGCCGCAGGCAGCGCAGGCAGGACCTGGGCAGCATGAAGAAGCCTGGCCCTGAGGCCTGCACTGCAGAGGGCGGCTGCCAGGGTTTGCTGCTCAAGACAAGGATCCCATCAGGATGGTGAAGCTCTGCCTGAAACGGGCTTTTGCCATTCAGCACTGAGCTCTCCCACGCCTTCATCCCTTCGGAAACGTGTACACCCTGGAGCGCTGTCACTGGCATAATGACAAACCTCAAAATCCTTGCTGTCACTGTTGGTTTCACTCCCCGTGAAGACCCAGCCCCTGGCTCAGACCATTTCCATAAATCTTTGTTTCCTAGTGTGTGTTTGAACAGCAGTATTGCTGTCTGCTTGTGGAGTAGAAAATGGGAGCAAAAGCAGGCAGAGTTGCTTCTTGGGGTTTAATCAACATTGCAGCCACGAGGCGGTGCAGCATTTTAGTGACTCTTCAGAGAAAACATTTTTTAAATTATACTTATACTTTTTCTGCAGATAAGAGCCACCTTTCTTAAACACACTGTAGACATGCTATACTAAATTTAACAGAATCTCTCAGGTTTGTTCTTCACAAAGATAACAGTTTTGACAGAGCTGCTCTGTTCTGAAGGCCTGCCATAGCTGTTTGGTGTTTGTCATGGGAGAGAGCTGTCCTTGAAGCATGAGAATTGAGAGGTCACCCTCAGAAACATGCAGAAGATTCGGTTTGTAACAAATCAGAACAAATAAATTAAGCACTGTCGCAACTTTTAAGGAGTTATTAATCGGGAGGTTTAACCCCCTAGGTGTTTTGAAAGTACTGCAAGTACTTTGGCACCTTCTGCCACGTCACTTTAGAAGACAGTTTATCAGCCAAGACCGTATGTTAATAGGACCCAGAAGAATGAAGTTATTAGGGCTGTGATAGGGAGCTAACACTTCACATTTTTTAGAGAAGTGGGTGGAGGAAACAGTGAAAACCACTTAAAAGCGAACATTTGCTCAAATTGCTACAAAAATAGAGTGATTGCCACTAACACCTGCTGTTCAGTTTATGGACTTGGTTTGCTCAACTACAAGACATCATCCCAAAGGCAGGCTGCTTAGGAGTTTGTTAGTTTAAATCTGTTTTTTATGTCTCCAACACAAGTATTGTTATCACTTGTATTTTTCCTCCACTACTGAAAAAAATCCATGAGTCTTTTCAACACCAGAAATGGTATAAATTCAGCACAGGAAAGAATGCTCTCCATAGCTCCTGCACATTCATTAGGTGTCCTTCTTTTCATTAGTTCGGATAACTTGCCAAATAATAATAATAAAAATGTTCTGTTTTCTCTTTTTAACTTGTAAAGAAATGCAACTCTGGGAAAGTACAGTCTCTCTTTCTCCTTCCCCCACCAGTAATACAGAGCCTCCTAGTCTTTTGGAGGAGATACTTGAACGGTTGACACAGACCACTACACATAAAGCAGCAAATTTGCTGTGCTTGATGTGAAAAATTACTGCATTATAGTTTTGGCTTTTAGGGCAACTGTTGACTTAAGCAAAATAAGCCTGCAGTCCAGCTGCAGATCCAAGTTTTCATAAGTTTTCTTGCTTTTCTCGCTCCAGTGCTGTCCCCCTTAACAGTGACCCTTTTCAGGCTTTTCAAGGTACAAAACTTTTACCAAATCCTCGAGCTCAGTCCTGCACACTCTGCTTTCACACATTTGGCTGATCTGAGCTTCTCCCTCGCTAAATATTTTCCACTGGCCTGAAAACAGAAATACAAAGGAGACAGATACTGACTTAGAAAAGGGCACAGGGAACTTCGAAGACATTTACAAGCACTCTCCAGACCAGCTGATTCACAATGGTCAAAGAGAGAATGTCCAATCCTCCCATGGAAAATATTCAAAGTATCTTACAATCACGTAACATATTCCATGCAAAATAACTTTGTTAAAAATAATGAACAAGGACCAGAATATTATTCCTTTCTTTAATTTAGTACTGTAAGTTGACCCTATTTATTTAACCATTTATGACGTTGCTACTCTTCTTTATGACAGAGCGATGTGAAAATTTAACTCTGATGGTAAACCAGAGTATTTAGAAGTTGGGAAGCAACAAGTCTAAGTGTTTTGTGCATTGTGAACTCTGCCTACCTGTGTGTAATTCAAACTGTGTTTGCTGGATATTAATATTTCTATACATTGTTGATAATGTTAGCAGAAATGCCTGCTGTACTGATAACTAGAATACTATAGTACAGATAACAATGATAAACTTATGGCAGTCTGACAGCAAAAAATGTGGAAACTTTTTATATGAAAAAGTGTCTGCTTCTCACTAAGCCTGTATTATCAAGAATATGTATTATTCCCAGGAAAAATACTTCCTTGCCTAATTAGAGACCTCAGAAAAAAAGACAACTTGTAATGCAAAAGAACTGGGGGGAACTAAAAATGTCTATACCTTAATTCAAGTATCAAATTAAGTGTCATATCCCAAGCTGGATGAAATACAAAAAAGAAATTGAATCAAGAGTGATAAAAGAATTACATGTCCTTTCAAAAGACAGGTTTTAATAATGAAGATATTGTTAAGAACATAGGAAAGGCTTCTTTCAAATATATATGTATGAAGAACTTTTTTAATCATCTCTGATTTTTTCCCCATCTAAATGACTTTCTAAAAAATTGGGGTAACTTGACATGTTACTTAAATAAAGGCAAATTGTGCTGCTGTGCTGACATCAGTCGTATTTCAGACTTACGGCAATACGGGCAAAAAAGACCCTATCTTGTATTTTATCAAAATACAGGAGACTAAGACAGCATGCACATGACCTACTGTTATACACATCTGTATTTTCAATTGCTGTATTTTGATTATTTAAACATATAAAATATTGGAGCCATGTACTGGAGGAAAAATTTGTACATCTGTTTGACGGTGCTGAGTATAAGAGAATGTTTTTCAAGGCTATGATTATATGGACAATAGAAACCTGAAGAGGTCAGAATTTTACTTACTAGGGGTTGTCCTTGTTATCTGCTTGAAGTAAGGAAGTTCCTCAAATTCTCTCTTGGACACTTTTTCAACATAGAAGTGACGCAGAATCCCTTCAGCAAAGAAACGAGAGTGTGTGTTACTGGAAATGCGCCTGTTGTTCTAACCCTGGGTTGCTGTCCTGCCGTTATGTGGAATTACTGCCACTTTGAGTCACCTTGTGAAATAATCCTTACCAATTAAGTGGATTTTTGGCATAAACACCCCTGGTTTTTTGCTTCTCTCCTCTAAATCCTTCTGTGGATTTACGATAGCGGAGAGTTTGTGAGGGGTGTGAGAATTAGCCAATTCTTTTCCAACATAGCTGAACCATTCCTTAGTACGAGTAACTGTAAGATTACAACAAAAGCCAAAATCCCAGTGTTTTAGAGAAAAACAGTATCATTTTGCCTGTCATGAGCTAGCAGGCAACATCACTGTCAAATCATCACAAGGCTTTGTGGCTTCTTGAACACAAGATGGGTTATTACCCATCCCATCCTCTGTGACTTCTTTTCTGCTCGCGCTTGGGCTTGGCTTTGTGCTTTAAAGTGCACTCGAGAGATGCCTTGTTTCCGTGTAAAGGGCTGCACTGTATGAGGGTTTCCTATGAGGATCACATGCTTTTTATTTAAGTAGATTAAGTAGATAGGATTTTTAGGAGGCTGGAGATAATTTTTATTATACTAAAAGTTCAAGATTTGCAGAAGTGCTTGGGCTTCTGAATGCTTTTCTGGTTTTTTTGTGATTTTACCAGTTAGTCTAGTAAAAGATATTGTTTCCATCCTTAACACATTTTTTACGCATATTCTAGACTATTATGGATGTAGCACCACTAAGGCAGACAGGGCAGACTGATTTCAATGGAAAGCTTTTTGGTGCATCCTAAATAAGAACTTTCAGGCCCTTGGTTCAAACCCCACTACCCGTTTCTCTGCAATACATTACACAAGGTATTACTGACAACCTGTTTGTCACTGTGCTTTTTGCTCACCATGAAGGGTAGGAGTTTGCAGAACTAGAGCTTTGTGTCTTATTAATGGGTTTTGCACAGCAAAACTTGAGTATGTTGGAAGTGGCTGTGATAGCGATACCCTAAATAGCCAGAAGAACAGCCGTCTCAAGGATCTGTAAATTGTCCTGGGATTTCAATGGAAGATGATGCAGTGTTTAAAGAAAGAACTTGCTCAACTCACCTTTTCTAATTGTCCACACATGTATTTCTATTTGAGGTGGCTTTTCAGTCTCTACTGCAATTTTTCGGATGGTTTCTCCTTCCTCTGTGAAAATGGATTCATAGACAGGAAAAGTCTCTTTCCCACAGAAGTAATCTTTGCTGTCAAAGGTTTGACTTGGCACTTCTTCTGTTTAAAAAAAGCCCAAAACACATATTACAGCTGTAATCAAGTCCTCCAGAACGTACTTGGCACCGACAGACAAGCAGGTTTAGTTTAAAAGTAGAATTTTCACTTGTATGGCCACTGAAATCCACCTCCAGCTAAGCCCCAGACATTAGACAGGGTTCTATTCTGCTAGGTTCTGATGGCCTGTCTATGGTGGTGAGACAGCATTCATATTTATAATCCAGTTTCATAAGGAAATGAGCTGTTTAAAACCATGTAGTCTGTGAGAGTCCTCTCAATTTTTGAACCTGTTCTCCACTTTTCAAGCATATTTGAAATAATGGAGAAGTCTCAGAGGTAATAAAGTAACTAAATGCAAACTGGTGGTTGGACAGAGTGAAGAGACCCAAATTAATGCTTTGCTGAGGAAAAGGGCAGGTAGAACCTACAAGGTTTGCGTTTGCTTTCCAGCAGCCAGCTGGCCAGTGCAAGCCTGGGCTAGCCGCAGTGCACATTATCTCTTGCCCACCTGGTAAAGTCATAAAGCATGTAAGTAGAAATTGTAATTATTCTGTTGGTAATTGGATGTTGGACAAGAACGTAGGAGAGATGATGCAACTCAGAAGCTCAGACTGCTGTTTGTGGAAAAACCTAATAATTAATACATCTCCACACATACAAGACAGACTGCAGGAAGAGGTTCAGCTTTCTTAAAAATTGGCACGTAGACTCTCAAAGAAAAAGACGGTAGCTTTCTTTTTGCTATTAAATTTTCTATTGAAGCCTGTTAGCCAGGTTTTACTGACTGTTCTCATCTCAAATGAGCCCAATAAAAGCTGTGAATGTCTGATCCACAAGTATCTGAAAGGATCTAGATACACACCTCCTGCCTGCCTGCCTACTGCCACGACACCATGTTTTTTCCCAGTAAGCAAGGCTAGCAAGAGAAAATAGGAAGTGTGCATTCTATGAAGGATTTCTGTAAACGACTGAACAACTCATTTCCTCAGAGCATTTCCGCCCAGTGCATCGCCAAACAAACATAGAAATGGGCCGTACAGATTAGAAAAGAAGTTTAAAGGCACAGAAGGGAGCTGGACACTCCATTACCCTTTATATCATACGCAACATGGCTGGTCATCGGGCAGACCATCAGCAGATTCGTATTAGCACATTTTTCACTAGTTGTAGGCATTGATTTTAGTAAGTAATGTCTACATAAGTTTAATCATTAGTGCAGCACAGAAACAATGCTAAAATGGAGATAAGTTAGTATTTATTTTAAGGAATAGGTTACATAACTGACACCAATCAATTTATGATCAGCAGTTTTGAATCCTTCTGGTACATTTTAAAAAGCCGAAATGATATCTCCATGCAAATTTCACAAGCTAGAAAATGATTTGCAGATTCTGTGTGTGGGAAGAACAGTAGAGTCTTTTGACAGTTATCAACTTTCTGCGTACGTTTCTGTAATATTCTCTTTGGAAATGAGTGTCAGAAAGTCACGCTAACACTAGAGAGAAAGGCAGTGACCGATCAGAACATACGTGCCCCGGGTAGCAAACCCCCCCATCTGAGGAACAGCAGCGAACAGCAGGGCTGGCCAGGCGGCTCTGCCTTTCTCACACCGAGACCTCTACACACACATTACAACAACAGCCACAGCTGTTGCTATTTTCATCAGATCTTATTGTGACCAGAAGGCTTGAGCCAAGCCCCTTAACATGCACAGCAAAAAGGTGGTCTGTGATCAACTTTGTTTTACCTGGACAGACTTTACAGCATTTTCCTTCTACTTTCTGAGGGTATTTGCAGGGATATTGTTCTGGGCAATGAATTTTCTTACATTCTTGTTTGGTGATGTTGCAGGTGCACAACACACACTCTACGATTCCAAAGGCCCGGAGATTAGGATGCCAAGATTCACCATGTGAGTATGTTTTGCCATTTGAAACACAAACTACAAAAGAAGAGAAAAGGAAGAAAAAGTACAACTGGAAAAGGTATGTTCACTGGCTACCTCTCTATGAATATTCAGTTGATTCATGCACATTTGTTTAAAGCAGTGTCTCTATACATAGTTTGTTAGTGTCTCTGGCCCATTTCTCTGCTTGTTAACTTTAGCTTGGGGTTTTGCTNTTTGAAACACAAACTACAAAAGAAGAGAAAAGGAAGAAAAAGTACAACTGGAAAAGGTATGTTCACTGGCTACCTCTCTATGAATATTCAGTTGATTCATGCACATTTGTTTAAAGCAGTGTCTCTATACATAGTTTGTTAGTGTCTCTAGCCCATTTCTCTGCTTGTTAACTTTAACTTGGGGTTTTGCTACTAAAAATTAGTCTGAGCCCATGATCACCCTTTTGTGAGCAGTTTTGCCTTGATTCCAACTCTGCTGACGNTCTCTATACATAGTTTGTTAGTGTCTCTGGCCCATTTCTCTGCTTGTTAACTTTAGCTTGGGGTTTTGCTACTAAAAATTAGTCTGAGCCCATGATCACCCTTTTCTGAGCAGTTTTGCCTTGATTCCAGCTCTGCTGACACTGGTGTCCATCACTATTTTGAGCAGAACAGTGAAGGTGGCTGAGTCAAGTATTTGACTCGCTCCTCTCCAGTGCACGCATTTCAGTTGCGCATCATTAACCAGCTTCTAAAACTCACTCCTCCTTCCCTTCCTAATCTCAGTCCACACACAGGACATGGCCTTCTACATTAGCTCTGGCTTCTAGAATTGAATCTGCTGATGACATTTGCTACTGAGTCACCTGCACAACTTTCCTTACCACTAGCTGAACATGGCCTTTGCAGCCAGCGCCATGCTATGACCAGGATGGATTAGTGCCACCTGGGCCTTTCATTGCTTTTTCATCGGAGTTCCTGTGACACAACACATAGAACAACGCAAGGGAATGTTGCAAAATCAAGTTTAATGTGCTTTGTGGAAATATAAATGTCTATAGGTGTATATAGAGATATTTGGCTGTTGAAATCAGAAGAAAACATTAACATAAAAGGATACATAGGGGCTTGAAACTTCATCCCAACAGCATCCAAGCACCTCAGCACATTTATACACCAGTGCCCTTGGGAGACAAAGAAATACAGCTGGCACAAGGAGAGTGGAAAAATCCATGCCTAGTGAAAGCCAGTTTAGGTCACCCGGCAGTTAATGGGAATTACATCACTTTACACCATGTTTGCATTTGTCCTATAAACCTTACTCCTTTCTTTTTAAATATTTTATAAACACAAAGAAAAATGCAAACTAATCCTAACAAGGTGAAAGAAAGGGCGCTGCCTGATTTCTAAAAGCAACTGAAGTGAAGCTGGGCTATGTTGTAAATATTTCCAATTCTTCTAATATGCCATCATTTTTATTAATGCTTTTATTTGTAAAATATGTTCCTATTTTGCCTGTAACTTTCAAAAGCAATTTAATTTTTATCTGTAATCTGAAATTTACATCTAACTGGTAACAGATGTGACCAACTGGCTTATACTTTACTGAGTTACTGAGATATACAGGGAGTGTTCTTTGCAATGTATTGCCTTTCATGGGGTTATGCTATCATTTGGTTTATAATTTGCTACTTTTTACCTCTTTCTTAAGACATGATTTTATTTTAGAGGTAGGAAAGTTTTGTTTCTCAAATAAAAGCAAATAAAGTGTTATCCATATACTAAGAATATGGGAGAAAAAACTATAAATGAGAAAACTGGCAAGTACTCAGCTGCTCAGCAGGTTACTTACATGCTTAAATACTCTATTATTAGTTATATTTATGCTTATATGGACTTTTTTTCCCCAGCTAGAGTTCTCCGGCTCCTTTATGGACATAAATATTTCAAGATTTCTCTCTGACAGGGGAAAAGATAATACATGACATTGTATAGATGCATATTCTCTCTGTTTTAAGGGTTTGTTTAGCACAGAAGAGTTAAGTAATTACTCTGAGGTAGCAGGTGAAGCCTCCAGTAGAAGCCAAAATATGATGCCCTGTTTTTAGTGCTCTTCATATTTGGAATGATAAATCTGTATCCATGCAACTGCACAGTATTTGCACATCAGGAGAACTGTTGTGTGCTTATTTTTTAACTTGTTGAAATGCATCTCAAGGGGCATGTGCATAATTAATAAAACACTTGTTAATTGCACAAGAACAAAAGAAAATACATGATCAGCATTCCTGTTTCCATCACGGGAATCTCTCAGACACTCTCCAGGCAGTGCCTGTCTGAAGTTGGGGCAGTTACTGTATACTGCGTCCAGAAATATGCTGTTCATCTGTATGCTCTTTATTTGCCGAAACAAATCAGTTAGAAATTGCTTTGATGATGTCTTCATGTGTGAATTACATGTCAAAGATATTGCACTGCACGGAGATTCCTGCTCCTAGATTCAGCATAAAACACTGGCATGATCTGAATGTTTTTTCATGCTTGTTCAGGTGGATAATAAAGATCCTATGGCCAACATTCCTTCTGTTAGTTCATACCTTAAAAGATTAGTTGGCCCTAATACAAGGGCTTTTAACTCATTGTGGGTAGTTTCTAAGTGCATACCAACTGGTATTGGTGGATGGATGCTGTTCTGAACAGGCATTTTTGCAGCTGTTTCTTTTATGGCCTCTTAGGCCTGTTCCTGCAGACCTCTGCTCACTGAGGTACACCCACTGTGGGAACTGAGCATCCCACCCTCTTTATTGTACAAAACCTGCTGTCCCACTAAGTGGAGAATTGGTGTTTTCTCTCTATTTTTGTCCTTCCTGTAATGCAGCAGGCATATGGGCTAGTCATGTTAGGATACGGTTTGCCTTGGTTTGGCTCAAAGTTCTGCTGTCCCCATGATGTAATGCACCCTGTATTATATTATCAGAAGGCACTAAAGGATTCTTAGAGTGAGGTTCATCACCTTGGTTAACTTTGCCTCTTTACAGCTCAGGCATTCAGTACAGGCTAATTGCCTACTCTGCCTCTGTTACTAGTCATGGAGGAGGAAAAGCACCCCTTGCATCCCACTGTCTCAGACAACTAGCTTAAGGTGGGAGAAGTCATGATACTGTCTTCCTTGAGGATAATTTGCTAAGCCTTGGAGGCAGAAAACCTCTTGATATTATGGCAAAGCTTTATGGTTTGAGATTTGTGGGGCAGTTCAAACATAAGCTGTTTACAGCGAGTAAAGTTACAAAATAGGAGACAGCATGAAGAAAATAACCACAAACAATTTCCTACTGGACAAGTCAGAAAACTTGTGTGAACAAGTTAGCGAATCTAAAGGCATCGTGGTGTCCTTTATGGCACAAAGCGCTCACTTCCCCGATAACCGCTGCATGCGCTCTCAGAATTATGTAACGCAATACCACAAAGTAATTCAGAGAGCAACACGACAGTGTTGTGCTTTTGCAGAGTGATATGCACGGATGTACGTGTAGAACAACCGATCTCAGTCAAGAGTTAATTTCATATCCTTAAGAGCTTATTGCTTTTTCCCTCTGATTTGCATTGGGTCTCTTTATACCAGCGTGAATTTCCAAGATTCTGCTGTATATTTTGAGAAGTCTTTTTGAGCCATAGGTGATTGATTCCTGACCCAGAGTAATACTATAAGAAGTACTTGTCTTTACCTCGTCCGTGCTTATGCTTGTTGTTGATGACGATTTGTACTATCGTTCCTGAAGCTTGCTGGGGATCTGGTAGGACTCCACGGTTACTCCTGGCATTGGGAAATCGTGGAATGTTGACTACCTGCCTCGCAGAGCTGGGTGACAGGTCATAGTGGGAGCGATGGTACGAGTGTCTCTGTTTGGAGACAGAAAGAGAGCAGGAAAGTAAATGTCTCATTCCAATGAACAGGGGGACAGAGGCCGTACTAAAAGCTTAACACAGGCATGTAGTAGCCTCATAGCTGCCACTGTCATCAAACATCATTAACTGTAATGAATGGCACCATGTTAAATAAAGGCCATTCAGGTTTTGCACACAGTTAACATGGTAATGAAGTAATCTACACGTGCACAGTTGTAACTCATCTCACCAGACCGTGTATGTCAGTGTAGGTGTGTTTATCTCAGTTGGTCATCTGGAGTCCCTGATCAAGTCAATGGGCAGAGAGGCAATTTTAGAACCTGACCTGTTGCAGATCTCTGTACCATGAGGAGATGAATCACAACCCAGAAGTGCCTGTTTCGCTCCATGTATGAAAAGTAGTGTTCAGAGCTAGATACCTACTTTTCTGATGTCTACTCTGCTTTTAGATTACATGAGAAGAATTGTAAGCCCATCTAGTTTTCCTCATCAAAATTGCTTTCTACTGGGGCTCCAGTGGCAGAGCATGTCCAGAATGACTCTCCAGCTTCTTGTTTGCTTGCAGCTTTAAACTCTAATGCAACGCCAGGGTTAGCCTTGCACAGACTGAGCAGAACCTTACTAGAATCGGTCTTACAGACTGGGAAATCTCATTTTATTTGCAAAGGAAAATCGTAGTAGTAGTAGTGTGCAGTGTGTTTTCTAGAGAAAAAACACTGGTTGTTTTCAGAAAATTATTTTCCAAAATATCCATGGGCATGAAGGAATAGTGTATATTACAACAGTTATTTTATAAGGCATGATTCTTCTCACGAATCCAAAGACCTGTTGGTTCATGTATTTAGGTAGTGCACCTAATGCTTAAAAGCTCTTCATATTCTCTCTAAATCCTGTTATAAAAATCATCTCTTGAGGGGTAAGTTGTTAATGGAAACTCTTAGCCCCAGAGGTAGTGAAGCCCCTAAAGTAAATATATACATGTGTATATGTCACCTGGGAAGTAAGTGTTTGCAATTATGATTTAGAAGTGATGCTGCATAGCAAACAAAACGCTGTAGAATTTTATAGAGCATATACAACAACGACCAAATCCAGAGCACGCAGGAGCTCGTGGGAGTTTATAATCCAGAGTTATTAATGATTTCAGGTAGAGTTTATCAAGGGGTTTGCAGAAGTGGAAGAAACCTATTTTAGGCTAGCTCCACAGAACCCAGGATGAAGCAGCAGATATCCAGATCTGTTATCATCCTTTTCTCCCCAATGTACTGGCACGCACAGCACTGCAGGAAAATATGTGTTTAAATTGTAGGTCACACTTACGGCTTCCCTGTTGGCTGGTTGCCGGAAGATATCTCCATCAGAATGTTCCCATGACAATTCTCCATCTCCTGTACGTGAAGCAGAGCAGTATCAGTTAGGGGAGTAATTGTGCAACACCTAGGGAGATCCTTAGGGCAAAAGTCTCATCCAGTTTTACAGCTAAATTGAGGGTGGAGGTTGCATTGGTGTGTAGAAGTGTCAGTCTGTAGTCTGACTTTGTTGTACTAGATCCTGGAGAGACCAAAAGAAAGATCCCTTCCCAAACATTATGCAAACTCAGGATGAAGATTTACTATCAATCAGATTTATGTGGCTTAACAATATGCTATAGGCAAGGTGATTTCCAGCAACCATTTGCTATGCGATCTCTGGCAAAGGTGAGGAGACATGACTTAGCCTAGCTCTCAGAGAAAGGTGAAATTGTGTGACCTTCCATATACTGTGGGCTGAGGGAACCCACAAGCACAGTTACTGTTGCTCAGCTGACATGTAATTTGACTGAGAATTGAATCTTGAATTAGTTTTGTTGTCAGCTCTGAAGTGTAGCCGTTAATAAATAACATTGTATTATACATATTCAGAAAAAGTAACCCATACTTTATCCTGCAAATTTCCTGTCCCCGTATCTATATGGTTGTTTTTTTCCATCTTATTTATGCTTCATTTAATAAAAATCACTAAGTCACGATCCGACCCCAGGTAAGATTATGAACTAGGGAGGTGCTTTCATCTGTTTGTCAAAGATAGAGCGTTTCACATTGCTCAGTGCGTGACTCATTAGACACAAACCAGCAACTCTTCCAGGAAGCCAGGCACGTGCAGTGAGTTATGGCAGGATGTATGAGAAGTTGGCCAACTAAAACCGGATCCCATCTAAGCTCATAGGATCTGATATTTGCATGAGGAGAGTACGAAACATTCAGCCCTGCATTTTTTAATCAGGCTAGTACTGAAAAGTACTACAGAATAAGGCTCATAGTACTAAGGACACTCGTAACAACGTAAGGACATTCTGACTTGTCTTTTAAACGATAAAAGGTTTTGCTAGAGCACTAACGATTTCTGCATGTGATGCAGAAGTAACGAATGCTTTTGACAATCAATGTGAGGGACTTGCGGAGCCAGGCTCCGGTTCCTCACAGCCAAACATGTGATTCATGCAAAGGAAAGCTGGAAAGAAGAAGCCCTCGGTTTCTGTTCGGGAGTACTGTCCAGCTGTTTTCTTCGTAAAGGCAACTTTATAAATACAAACATATCTAAGCATAAGCTATGCTGGAAATTATAGCAGGGAAAAATCAGTTCAGGCTAGAGAGAGAATGTGGCTTTAAGAAGCTTTTAGAGACATATTTAGACGTCTTCCTTGATAAGGCAAGCCATGGAACTTGAACTGTTATCTGATTCTTGGAGAACTTGTACGAGAACAGGAGAAACGATTTAGTGTGGAGGGGAGCTTGGAATTTATTCCAGCCTTGGAATTGAGATACAGGTACAGATAAAACTGCTTTGCTAGTGGCTCAAAGCCTAGCTCTAGATATGCCAAGCATTGCACTAGAACGCAGAGCAGCACCACCACATCAGGAGTCTAACATTAATGGCACAGATCACAGGCTGGGGTCCTCGAAGCAGGATAGCTGCTGCAGCAGTGGTACTGTGTGACACAGGCTTGGGAGAGCCATGATGCTGATGCAGGTACGGCTCCAGTTCTGGAGTGAACTCATCCAGACTTAACTCAATCAGACCCATCATGGATGCACTGCCTTAGTGCATACTATGTATAGCGTTTTATCCTCTATGCAGTTTATGAGAACTTTCCACTTAACCTAAGGAGAAATTGGATCCTGACATAAATCAGCATCTGAAACATAGTGCTTCGAGCCTTCTCTAGCCAGTGGCAGAGGAATGAATAGGAAAATCAGCAAATTCTAATATATTATGTTAATATATTTGGCCATGCAGGGAGCAGAAACTGGCTCACAGTTTCCTCTCCATGAGCTGTGCTAGATCTTGGTGCAAACATTTTGTTTAGGTTTGCATTTCATAAGAATCACGGAGGGGGGGGAGATAAAACAGCTTATGCCATACTGAAAAGGACAAACGTGATTGCAAGATAAATTATCATTTTAACATTGTAAAATAAGAGTAATAGAGAGTGGAATACCTTAAAAAAACCCCTGCATCAGTGGAGACACTGAGTTGTCTCTACTGCACATTCCAATTTAATCTCATGTCTCATACGGAAATTCTAATGAACTTACTTCTCATTAGTGACTCTCTCTCTGGCTGAAGTGACCAATTTCTCCAGCGTAAGGCTAGTTTACAGCATAGCTATGTCTGACACTTCATACTTTGGAAGTCAGTTTCATGTTTGTAGCTGGAGGAGGTAGTTTCAAACACAGATCAAATAACTATCAGGGAACAGATACCAGGAATCAGATGATTAGCAAGGATTTACTTTAATTGTCTGTCAATGTAGTACATTTAAAACAGTGTATCACTAAATTTCACCTGGGAAGCCAGAACTATCACCTTGCCTGCTTGAGATCAGAAAGCTTTATAAGCAATTTGCCTGGCAAAATGTTTCAAGATTTGTAAAGATACTGTGGAGTAACACGGCAAAGCAGCAGAGAACGGGGAACAATCTCCATGCACAGAGATCCTCCTCCTTGCTCTGACTGAGCTGATGTATTTATGTAGCATTACCCTGCTGAGAGATTAGTTCAGGTCCTACATGGTGCACCACTTAAATTAATTACCACTGCATCTCTGCAGGTTAAGTAGCTCAGACAGCTTGCTGCACTGTCATGACTACACAGCTTCTATCCAGGAACTTGGGCCTTTGAAGCACGCTGCACTATCTCTACATCATGCTGCATTATTAAGCACTGATGCTCTCTCAAGTATGCTCTTTTTTGCTCAGCCCCTTCGCTGCTCGGAGCTTTTGGTCCAGCATGCGTGCTCAGTAACTGCTTAGGATGGGCGCTGTGGGACTATGCTAGTTTGTGTTTCACAACTCTAGCACAATAGGCAAAATTATACAACCAACAATATAATACTCCTTATTTTTACCATGCAATAGTATTGAGTTCAAACAAGCAGAATCTCAAAAGGATATAGGCGCACAAAGATGCAAGCTGGAGAGTTTTTCAAAGCAGCCTGGCATCACTGCTATCAATAGAGTGACACTTCTGAAAACCATAGGTACCTTCACGTGCTTATCTGCATCTTTGAGAACTGGCCATAGGTGCTTAGATATCCTAGAAGCGGTGATTCAAATGCCACAATACTAACAGTGAGGTAAAATACAGTCAGAAATTCTCAGACATTTAGACGGGCTTTTAGACAGACATTTAGGCTTAGACATTCAGAAAGGCTGGGAAGGCCTCGAGAATCAAGTTCCCTATGGGCTCGAGATCTAAAATGCAATTGCTAGTAAACTACTGAAGTCACCAGAGTGACAGTGATACCCTGCTGGAATTCAGGGTTTAATTTCCCGACGTGTATTGGATTCTAAGTACATGGGAAACTTGTAAATAGTGTCCTGAGTGACAGGGGAGGGAGTAAATTCAGAGCCTGTCCTTCTGTGGTTATACTCGAACTTACCTCTGCAAACTGGACAGCAGGACTCCGGAACAGAAACTGGGAAAGAGCAAGTTAACTTGGGACAAGTCTTCAACCCACAGTACACATTTCCTTCCTGCCAGTAAAACACAAGGAGAATTTAGAAGGAATCATCGATTTGTCTGGTACTGTATATGTGGTTTTTATGGACATGCCTAAATCTAGTATGTGTGTTTACATAAATGCCACCCTAGTATGCAAAAGCAGAATATTAGACCAATGAAAAGTCTGAATGGCTTTTTTGAAAATCTGTTGTAGCACAGAGGAAGGTCCCTTTCTTTGAAAAAAAAAAAACGGGGGAAAGGGAAGAGGTAAAAGCGCGTGGGGGAGATGAACTGCAATTATTGTAGGCTGAAAATGTGCCAGACATTGTTGGTACTAAAACCACACAGTTTAATTTCCGCGCCCCCCTCCGCCGCTGCTTGTGTCATACCATGGAAATGGAGGCGTAGATTATTAGTAACTGAAAGTACTAACGTCTGTTCGGTACTTGGCCATTTAAATTTGTAGTTAAGGTAGAATATGATGATAATTTGATCAGAAGAGGTCCAGAGTGGCCAATACTTGATACTGAAGAGCTGGTTGGATTGAGAGGGATGTTTTGGTCCAGACACTGGCTCTGAAGAGTCACTGGGTGACTGCTCAAATACACTGGATTTGAACTGGTGACATCTCTGCAGCCCAGTGCCAGTTTACAAAGCTGTCCTCTCCCAGCCTGCGGGGCTCTTTACTTATCAGCTCAGTCCTAATGAATTCAGTTTCACTCAGTGGCTTAGTGCTATATTTTCCAGTCAGGCTGAAGTGAAATATTCTATATATGCCAAGTAGCAATATTTTACCTGCTGCCTCTGCACTGTAAGCTCACTTACAGCAGATGCTTGACAGGGTAAGCTTTGTCCGCTGTGTTTGAGTAAGAAGTAGCCTGGCATTTTCCAGGTGCTGCAGACTGGCTCTGAGCACTCTCATGAATTTCAGCACTAATTCTCAATTCCCAGCCTTTGCTATGTATTGCTTGTATTTCAGTGTCATGTCTTCTAGAAAAGAGAAATGAAGCATAGACAGAGCAGGGCTCCATCAAATCGTGTTACTTACTGAGCAGCTGCACTGGGCACACTGGTTTGCTTGCCTGTTTTGGAAAAGCCCCTCTGCCACAAACATTTCGCCATGATGGTAGGTGGTGCCATTGTATTCACAGGATTTGCCGGTGATTTTGCTGCTTACTGAGAAAAGGGAATCTTCTGGAAGCAATGGGAAAGAAACACTTCATGGATATGTTCTTGACAACACATAATATCACAAACACAGAGGAGGAAAAGCTTCCCTTCTCCCTCATTTCTCTTTATTGTAAAAGGACAAATTTTGTCATGCTACAAAGTGTAAGTGATAGTCTCATGCTGCTATTTTGCTGAACTTTAATAATTCACATTTTGAGTTGACTGTCCCACTAATCTGAGGATGTTGATGATCAACCGCAATGTCAGCACTGGTGGTCGTGTCTCATGCTGCTCTCTTGCTGTCTGCTGCAACATTTGCTATTAGGATAGGTAGGTGCAGGTACGCACCCAGTTGTTATATTTACATGGCTTTTTCATGCTTTAATGCAGAAGTCATTAGGTCCTGTATACACATAGAATCCCGCTATCTATAACACTGTTCTAGCACGGTTTCTCCCTTGTTAGTACTGCTGTCATTTTCTTAATGATTTGTAGTGTTGTGGCCCATAGAAGGCTTAGTTGCAGGTTAGCAGGTTGTGCCATAGGGCATGCATGATGCCACTTCCATGCCATCCACAGGCACAAACCTTCTGGTAAAGGAGCAGTGATACTGATGATAGAAATGTGTCAAGAGAAAACTATGTACTATGTAAGTGTTTGTTTCTAGTGGCCTTCACAATTTGTTGCTGGTGCTGTTTCAAAATGGGCAAAAATTTTCAAAGGCAGACTTCAACACCCACCTGAAAGCTGATTTTTCTCTTACATGCATTTTAACGTCAGATGAACAAATGCCTGAATTTCGTTTGCAGAGTTCAGTGCATATGACAAAGTGCACAAGACGGCAGTGTCAATTCAACCCTGAAGCCTCCTGTTTCAACTCAAGATCACATCAAGTTCTGTACCACGTGGGTTAAATTTTCTTCTAAGACATAAAGCTATCCATACCTTACGTTAAAACATGCCCTAGATTGTTTCACTAGTAGCAGTTGACAAACTGTGCAAAGTGGTTATACTTTACCTGTGAAATATAAGTCACTTGATACCTATTGCGCAGTGAATCTGGCACTATACATTTACATTCACATGAATTTAGCATCTCAGCTTGGGAAGAGGCATTTCGAACAAGAGCTCTATGGAAGTAACAGTGGAGTGTTTGTTCTCTGGAGCCCAAATCACTGCAAATTTCTAGGAATGCAGCTGAAATTTCATTCAGTGGGTTTGGGCTTTCATGTAAAAGGAACCTGACCTGAAAATTCACGTTTTGCTGTAGCCTCTTTCATTATCTATCATATAAACCTGGGGAGATTTTTTTTGTGAAACAGTGCCAGCACAGAATGCACATTTTTCAGCTAGGAGCTCAAGTGAAAGAGCAGTTTTCTGCTGGCATGCACCTGCATTAAACACTGACATTTAGAGTTTTCCATAAAAGCATATATTTAGTTACATTGGTCCATCAAATATTAATAATATTTTGAATGGTAAATGTCAAATCTGGAACATACACATACTACAGTATTTGAGAGTCCAGTGGGTCAGCAGAGAACGTTCTGCAGGAGGCTGGCAGGAGAAGTTAGCCATTTAGGGTTCCTTGCCTGACATTTCCTTTCTCTCCAAGAGACAGACATGGTATTTTGGTATTTGCATTTCCTCCTTTGAAGTACCAAATGGATCGTTATTTCAGTGCAATCAAGGGTGTCTAATGATACCTTTCCAAAATCTTATCAGTAGTACAGAGCCTTGACAACACCTGTGCTGGGCATGGAAATGCAGTGCTTTTGGGACTTTCTGTATGGTTTGCTAGTAATACACATCCTGGCATGGCCAGATGTATGCTCTAATTAAGACACATCCTTTGAAAGTCATCAGCAAAAAATTCAAGTGACAAATTCAGCTCATGTCCCATTAGGCACAAATACTGGAAAACCTGAATAGAGAGGCACTTCTCAGGACTGTGCTACCTCTGGAAACTTATGTTACTATAGTTTCTGGGGCTTTCTGGGAGTTATCTCATGGCAAGCAGAGAGAGAGAGATTGCTAAACCCTTACCGTTGGGTAACTGGAAGAGCAGTAGAATTGGAAAGAAATGAAAATGAAAGGAGAAATGGAAGGAGAATACAGATGGTTCTTGTCTGGGTATGAGGTCCTGTTCATGCAGACTCTGGAGGACATTGCTGTGCCTATGCCTGTCCAAAAGCGGTCTTTGGCTTGTGGTCTGACATTTGTGAAGACCAATACTTGAATGACTCATCGTGGCTCTTCAGGGTATTGAATGAAGAGAGTAAATTTTACTGCAGATTTACCTTGGTATATGCCACATTGCTCAGCTCACTGTGAAATCACCAAATGCCTTTAAACTGTGGCTTCTAAATAAGGAAACAAGGATGGTGAAACTTTTATTGATTGGAAAATGACAGTGGTTGAGTTGTAGCAGGTAGGTGTTTTAATCTATATTTCTTTGATCATAGAAGTTAGGCCTGTAACAGATAAATGATAACATGCAGCCCAAAACACATGTACATCTGCCTGGAATAAGGGATGAAAATTCTATTGCTATTTTGAAGTCTTATTTAATTAAATAATTCTAAGAAAAGGCAGGTTCAATTACACGGAATAAGACCATGGTTTAGGCCCTATGCTGCATATACCTGTGCATATGATTGTCTTTTAGCACATTAAGTGAATGGGCCTATGAATTTTTCACATCAAGACCACATTACTGTTATTGCAAAAAAATATATACAGTCATATGTCAGGGACAGCATATTGGAGAGCGCGACTGATCCTCTCCAAACACAGTATCTGTCTAAAACTGCAAGGAAGCTTTGTTTATATTGCATGTCTAAATATAACTTCTGTCTGGTGCAGTTTCTCTCTCTCTCTTTGCTAGCGTGTGACTGACTTTCCACAGCTAGGACTTGCCTTGGTGTCTCTTCTAGTGCTCTTTAACTCATGGCTAATTAGAGGACTTCAGACTCCCTCATGATATCATGCTCTCCTGTAGAATGTGAACTTAGAGTCATTGTGGATTGTTTTAATAAGTGCCAGGTTCGAACTTTGAAAAATCTTGGCATTAATACTGGTATCAGCACGCATTACTCCGTGCCTTAGTTCAGATATGTTAGAATTAGATTAATTAACTGCAAATACACTGCATTGCTCAAAGCTCTATTTGTAAACCTTGCTTCCTAATCAGGATTGTTCCCAAAGCTTTATCTGGCATTTTAATGGTGCTGACTAACATTGCTTTAATTGGCTGCCTCTGTAAAGTACCAGGCAAACCATCTGTGTGAATCCTTTTAATTAACTGGGTTCAATCTGAGCTTTTCTTTCTGGCATTCATAGCATGTCAGTAGAAGCAATACAAAACATACAGGGTAAAGATGTTATAGCATCAATTGAAAAGGAAGTGTCTTTGGTTTTGTGGTTGGCATTTATTCTGTAAGGGCTCAGACTTCAGTACAGAAGTTGACAGGCTACGCTTACATTTGCCTGACATTTTAGTGGGATCAAGGTAAGACCGTGAGTTAGCAATATGGATGACACTGATTTATCTCCAACATTAGCATTAGGTAATGGCAGGGGGCTAAGACATGCAACCCAGACTTCATGTGACTTGCTATGGATTTGAACTTAGCCTGTAAGTAGCTTTAAACATTGAACCTGGCCGAAAAAAAATCAGGTTTTACAAACAGGCAACAGAATACAACTGTATCAAAAATGGATTAATTTCAAAAGAATTGTTTTTTTAAAAGCAACTGGAGACTATGGTGGCTATGCTTGAATTCTTACATCCAAGCATCTCCCTCTTCCAAACATGGGATTCTATTCAGTTTCTGTTGTCTACCTAGGCTGTTTTTCATAGGTGTACCATACAGACAAGGTAGATCCTGGCCTCAATGAAGCCAATAAAAACGTTTCCTTCAGGATTCAGCTTAGGTGCTTGCTTGATCGCTGCTTTTTAAGATTATGTTTGAAATGGGTGCTTGCACTAGGAACTGTTGACCTATACAAACAAGATTTGTATCGATTCAGATCTGTAGTACAGCCTGATATAAAAGTTCACTATGAAATAGAACTGCATATAGGTATAGTTCACGTATTCCATGAACTCTAATCCATTTGACTGTAAGAAAACATACGGCAAAAAGTTTACCATGAAGGGATGCTAAGTTAGTGTGAAATGCAGCACTAATTCTTTCCTGATAGTTTCACAAAACAGAGTTAGATAGGAACTTGATAAACCACAGACAATTTATCGAAATTTTCTGGTTCAGTGGAATTTACTCCAATCACAGATTTTTCATGGAAACCTGCCTGGGTTCCTGATGGTCTGCCCGTGACTTGAGGTTTCCAAGGGCCAACGTTTGAGGGCAGCCATACTACGTACACAGACCAGGGCTTCCTGGCTTCTGGAGATTTCCAGTCTCCTGGGAGAAACAGATGCTGTTTCTCATGGATCACAGTCAGTTTTAGAAACAACAGCTTTTAGCTTTTTCTGTTTACAGCTATTCCTTTCTGGATTGTTACAAATGCTTGGTCCTGAGATGCCTTACCCTTACTTGGACATGGAGCAGAAGAGCATCAGTTATCTGCGACTAATCCCTTAAATAGCTTAGACAAATTCCATGGGCAATTCCTGGTGTTTGAAACAGTGGTAACTTCTGTAAAAGTATTCATGTGCAGAGAGTGAAAAGTAGTAACTGGCTATGAGCAGCTAGCCTTTTGGGAAAAGTTACTGTAGGGTTACTTACTTAAGGAAGGGCTTTAGGATCCGGGCCTTACTACAGTAACTAAGTTTTGAACTTGGATCCTCTTGGATAAACTCAGGAGGTACAGGTACAATTGCTAACAAACAATTTTAGGACACTAACTAACAAACTGGCATAACTACATCAGAATCAGTAGAGTCATGGCATGATAATCAGTAAAGTATTTATTATGTGACATCTGACCTTCAAGACAAGAGAATCAGTTGCTTTTCGATGGTCTTCACCATTGTGGACAATGAGACCAAGCATCTTGGCTTTCTGAAGGTCACTGTGCTGAGTTTTACTGATCTACTGCCAGTAATAGGTTGAAGTGGTAACCGAGCATAGTCCTGAAATTGAGCTTGTACAGGTTAGACAAGGAAGGTGTGTAGGAAAAGTTTGTGCTGCTGCATCTGTTAGGACCCTGCACAGCACCTCAGTAAGGGTCTGTGGGTTCTTCTTGCATCTCTATGAGATACTTTCTTGTACAATATTCTGGCCATTCTTGTTAGTCCTTACCACTCTCACTATTGCTTATTTTAGTATCAGAACATCTGGCAAAGATCATTTTTTTAAAATCCTGCAGACTCTTGGCTCGCTGACCTAGGCACTATTTTTAATCGGCAACGTTCAGCATCACCTAGTGTCATTTACTGAAAAAGATGGGCTTTTAACGTCAAGCAGAAACGCTAGGTGCTCGGCCTGGCTTGGTTTTTGCAGTTTGTCTGTTTTATTAACCACCCTTATAAAAACAATCAAGTGCTAAACAATATGAAATTCATCATGAGGGCTAATGCCTTAAGGAACTTACCATACTGGGAACTGTTCTGCAGATAGTCTCTCTGGTCTTTTGTAAGTAGACAGATGACAGATTATGAGTCTGAATCCAGAGAGGATTTTATGAAACGTGTTTTCTGAATCAACACGGAGGATACGCATGTAAAGACCAAGAGACTGAGGGTTTGTTTTAGAACCCTATTCACTAAAAATGCAATTGAATTTGCTATAACTCTGGGACAACTGTTTGCACTGACATCTCTCCTGCATATTCGCTTGTATTCCCAGTGAGTTTTGCTGCTTACTGAACACAATTGGGAGAGTCAGTTTAGTTGGAACAGGTACTTCAAAGCTCTCTAGGCTGTATCCTGGTGCAGAAAACTGCCTTTGGAAACCAGCTAACTGGTCATCTCACGTGCTACTTCTGTACAGAATGAGGTCACCTCAAATTGTACCATAACATCATGTGAGGCCATAGTACTTGCCTTGACATTTAAAATTGGCAAAGAATTGCAGGTTAACTACTCAGAAGCAACAGATGAAGAGCAATTATGAAGGTCAAAATAAAACACAATTCTTGGAAATGTGCAGACTACAAACCTTTCTAATGCCAAAGGCGAACATGACTAGAGTATGAGAGGAGTACTCCCTGTTTTGCTTACTGAAAATTTTATGAAACCAGAATCAGCTTAGGTATACACACTGCCCAACACAAGTGGGCAGCCCTTTGATGACTTGACATGGGTTTTTGGAAAACTTTTTGCTTGGGCAGGAGCTGCACATACCCCTAGTTCTCCTTGTTAAAAAAATAGTTAGTTCTCCTCCTTCATGGAGTCCAGGTCTTCTGCCTACAGGCTTCTCTAGGGTAACTTACACATAAGTCAGTAGAGAGATACAGGCATAATTCTTGCTTATTGAGTCATTTTACTGGTGGTTTTCATAGCAACGTTAAAGGCTAACAAAATGGGCTTCATGTTCCACTGTGAAGGATTAATTCTAGGAGGCCCCAAAATACTAACTGAAGTAGTCTGGAATAACACTAATGGGATAGCTTATTCATGTGCAGAAAATTACATTTCTGGATAAAAACCTGCAGGTGGAGTTGCAATTTATGAAGTCGGTTGAAAAAAATCCAGGCAGCAATGCAGAATGAAATACTAACTTGCACTGACTGCAATTCAAGCTAGGAGCTGGAAGCATCAAATGCAGGGAGGAGAGTTGCAGGTAAGATGTTGGAAGCTTCCCTTATGTTACACACCTTGTTACCTCTCTAGCTTTCTTCAACTGCTTCCAGAATGCACGTTGCACTTGCCAATGCCCAACCACAATGTAAAACATGCTATGTTTTCCTTTACCACTGACGTGTTTTTAACATGAAACACCCATAGGAGCTGTGCATCTGTGTTAGAATGGAATTCACTTTGTGTTTGTGCATGGGACAAGACTTCCCCAAATTAGCTAGCCTGAATACTGTCATTCATAACAATAGCTCTATGCTGAGCCAGACACACGCAGAGTAGGAACTGTGCCTCCCACTCCAGCTTTCAGCTTTTATCTGAAAGTAGAGCTGTGACTGGCAGCAGCAAAACCAGTTCTTGTCCTTTTTTGCCAAACACCCATGACAATGGGCTGTCTCATGGATCTTTTTCATTATTATTATTTTTAATTCCTGGTGCAGAATCTTTAAGGGTAACAATATACCCTAGGTCCCACCTTGCAAGTGGTGAACAGCACCTTTTACAGTATAGATGAGTCCATTTCTTTCAAATGGGTCCCAGTGAAGCCAGGGAATGACTTGTGGAAAGAATAACTCTGGAGACAAGGACTCTTAAGTAAACACGGTGTAATGTTTTAGTTTCAATTTTGGGGCAACGATACTGAAAATCAATTCAAAGCACATGAGCTGTGCTTTGGTTCAAAACATTTCCCTTCAGCAGGTAATGCTTTTGCACCTCTTGCAGCAGAAACTAAACTAAAAGGAAGATCCTGACAAATGGTGTGCTTCATTCTCAGTGGTGCATGCTACTAACGCTCTGTGTCATTGGTATATAGGGAAAGCAGCAACAAGTGATGCGTCAGTATCACATTGCATGGCAGCAGGTTTGGACTCCCCTTGGTAGTTGTGCATGTTTGCTTACTAACTCACATTACATCTCCTTCTGTGTCAGCAAGGACATGTGTACAATACTTGAGAATCCGAAGGTCCTTTGCAGCTCCTACTGACGGCAAGATACAGACTGCAATCTGGCATCTTACTGAAGCAGGCCAGAGTGAGTGACTGCAATTTACTCTTGTAGTTACTTCTGACTGCACAGACAGTTGGAACACGTTTGCATCCTCTGTCACCCTGACGTACAAGAAAGAAACTCAAAGCGAGTAAATCTAATCACTTCAAAATTCGCTTTGGGAGGGGACCTCGGCTAAACTCCTCTCTCCAGCTTGAAAATGGTATGTGCCTCCTCCTGTTGCTGGAACAGCCATTTTGACAGCTAGATAAGCAGTCGTGGAGCTGCTCTGATTAAGAGTATCTGAACTAGCCTACTTTCACCTAAGGAATCAGATCTCTGAAAAAGTGGTAATGAGTCTTTTGACCCCTGCTGCCTTAGTGTCTATGTTCCAAGAGGTTCAGCCAAAGCTCTTTGCGGTCCTAGAAAAATCTAAGTGCTAGTAACATTCCAAGTAAAAGATAAAGAATCCTGCCTCCAAGCTGAAATCCGGTATGTTAGGCTCTTCCTTCTACTACACATAAGCCAATGGAATATGGTTATTATATATAAGAAACACCTATTCAGTATGAGACACGTATTTGGAATGGAGGAATAAATATGTGTTGATAACGTGATCCTTACAAATTCAAAACAGAGCAGCCTAAGACTTAAAGAGGTGAGGGAAGCATCCTGCAAAAAGAAATTATGCAGCTTGCTAGGAGAGTGACAGTCAGTGAGATTTTGATCGTAGTTATGTTGAATAAATCTGGAACAATTCTATTGATTGAACTAACCCTGATGCTATGTGTTCAAATAAAACTGTATTTTTAAAAATACTCTTTAAAAAAAGATCCTCATGTTTATATGGGAAAAAGATCACATAAATAATATTCTTCTGTGTTTATGCGGTGCATTTCGTGCACAAATAGCAGTACTTTTACATAACACAGAGCACTCGCCTGTTTTCCTGCAGTTCCAGTGAAACTAAGGTACAGCGACAGCAGTAGGTTTGTTTTGTACTCAGAGATCCAATTAATGCTTATCTTCTGATCCATTTGTACCAGAAGGGCCAGTGCAAAGAAGCATATAGCTGGGAATCTGGATTTCCTCATTCTGCCACTGTGGTTCACTTCCGCAAAAAGGCCTTCAGTGCAGAAGACATTCTGTGATCATATTTTGGCCACCTTAGCATGAGGGTGCTATGCTGGGGCTACTTGGTGAGAGGGGCCAAATGCAGAGGGATAACGAAAACAGAGAAGACAGGAAATCTCTGTATTATAGGCAGCGAGGGACATCGTGAAACACAAGTGTCGTGGTGACCTGGGATATGCATGCTCTGTTTTTTCCAGAAATTTACTAAACTTTCCTCAGAATCTGTGGGTGCCTCTTGCGTACATTTGCCTCAGAAAGGCAGAAAACCTGTCCGCACCACTGACTCAGTTACTACATATTCCTGAGCTGCTCCTAGTGCACCTTCAGGGCTGGACAACTAAACTGAGTTTAGTTGAGTGCCTGAGTGCCATCAGCCCTGGTGGGACAAACGGCTACTGCAAACTGGCTGTTGCAAGGTCAAACCCACCAGCTGCTGAAAGGGCAAATGTTTTTACCACTATCACATCAAGAAGGGTAAACCACAAATATTCTAGAGCTACGTCATCACCAGAACTAAATCCTGAGTCATCATCTCATGAGAATACAGGAACCTCAGATAGAGAAAACCTATTACACTGTTTCAGTACAAGGTTATCTTCTAGGCATCACCTAGTATTATCTTGAATAGCCTTTGTGGCTGGAGGTCCTTAGGGGATTGTAGCACAGCATAAGTGAGCAAATGGATTTCCTTCCTATTAAAAATTCCTTTGCTTAATTTCTTCCCTCTACTTTTGTTTCCACTCTACATGAATGTGTCACCTCAAGGTCTGATCTGAAGTCCATTGAACTAAACAGCTTTGGAACCTGGCCCAAACACCTACTCTGTGTGGTACAGTGTAAAGGCAGTTTCCTCTTTCATCTTCTGTCTCATATTTCCACCATACTCCTTAGCATTTCTGGAGAGAGGACTATATCACAATCTATAACTGCATCTGTTTTCACAGAAGGCTGAGTCCAAAAACTATGAAAACTAATAGAAAACTGTTGATTGACTACAGTAGACTGTGGATCAACCCTCAGTCCATCTGCATTTAGCCTTTCCCCTCAGTCATGCGTCACAATCCAACTTATTATAAATCTATGATTTAAAGAAACATAGATGATGTGTGAAGGTCCCTTTAAAAAACAACAAAAACAGTGCAACAATGTTGTTCTTAAAGCAGAGACTGAGGCTGACAATAAATTTGGATTGAAAAGTTGTGCACTATCCAAAAACTGCAAACACAAGCTCTAAACAAAATCCGTATGTGCCTCTCAGAGGTGCAGGTGTCAAAGATATTAAGCCACAAAGTGCTTTACATTAAAATAACTTCAAGGAGCAAGTTAAGCTCTAAACGCTCCGAGGTAATTCAGAGTTAATCGCAACAGCTAGTCTCTAATATGGTCAGACGGTAGAAGGTGTATGAAACTCATGGCTTGAAGGAACTAGTAGCACCTTATCTAGCTAGTATGAACTCTCATACAGATTCAAGGCAAAGATGTAGTTTCAGTTGAAACATTCAAAAGGCTGCAGGTTGTTTTTTAGCTTGCTAGGGCTAAAGTCCATCTCTTCACATTATTTTAATATATTTTCTGCAGCTTAATTTCCTGTGTTTTCTTTTATAGCGGCATAAAAAATTGCCCAGCATAACTCTGAAGGAGTCATAAAACACTTTCTAGGTTGCTCCATTTTAATTCCTGCTCTAAGGCTGAACTATTCTATGAATCTATCAATCACTGTCCCAGCCAAGGAAACAAATTGAGTGAAGCTCCTGGAAGCTATCTTGGAAAAATTTTGAGCAGCCTATCCTATCCTATCCTAAAAAACAGAGCATCTCACTAATCTTTGGTGCTGTGTAACACTCCATGAGTCTTTCATATTCCAGATATGAATGTCTATCTTGTTTGTATATGTAGAGTAACCACAAACAAGCACGGCTCTGTAATTCTATGGTGTCTCCACAGGAACCAAATGCGGACTGGAGAAATTTGAAATTGGCTCTTATTAATAGATAATAGTAAATAGTTCTCCATTTATTACTGTCAGCTGCTGTGTTTGTTGGCATACCTATTCCACAGTCTCCTGTACTGTGACTGCCAAGAGTTTGGGTCGCAGGTTATTTTTCAAGTTCTTTTTCATTATCTGGAAAGCACAGAGGTGGACACAGAAGGCATAGCAACTGGGCCTGCAGGCAGTGCAACAGCATGGGTTAAAGGTCTCAAGAGATTCAGATGGTGAGGTAAAGTAACAAGGGAAGGTGGAGGTGAACACCAAAGGGGAGCTGAGTGTGCAGAATTTCCATTTCCATGAACTGAGGCTCGTGTCAGACGTGTGACAAAGCGGGCAGGATTCTGAGAATGTGGCCAGTTTTACTAAAATCTGAGATGTTCTTGCAGCTCCAAACTCTCATTTCTGTCAATGGACTGTTATTTAAGTGCCAACTGTGTATTCCCTGGTGTCAGGAAGACAGTTCTTGTAGAACTCATTACTAAGGTGGTTGTGAGCTTGTTATATACCATGCATCAGTTACAGATATACCATGCAACAGTTACAGAATTACATATTCTTTGGATGAACAGTTCAGACAAGCATGGATAATTGTTTCAAATCGTCAAGATTTCCATGCGTATTGGTTCAGGCACAACTTTCAGAAGGATGATATGCCCCTTGCCAGGTTACTAGTAAAAATTCTTGATCTTGAGTATTGTTACAGGAGTCTCTTTTCAGTCTGGAATTCAGGATATGAAGTGTTTCTGACTTTAATGTCAGAGGTGTAGCATCAGTCAACAGAGATACACTTTATATGGGAGGTAACAACTGTTCTTTTACTAACAGCATGGAAAACAGTATCTGCTCAGTAAGAGACCACCTGAATATCTCTTAATATTACCATATTTGTATGTTTTTCTCTCTTTCCTACTCAGGCCTCACACCCATCTATTTAAGGCAATTAAAACTCCTTGTAACTTCAGTGAGATCTGGGCCATGAGTTAGTGATATGGGAAGGGTAGGTGGCAGCAGCAAGACACATATAGAGAACGGAAGAGTTGGGCACAATATGCCTTCCTCCATCCCACAAATATTTGTGCAATAGATTGGGTTTTTCTGAATGGAAGGGTGAGAAGACTAGAACTGAGAGCCTGCGAGCTCTGGTGTGTGAGCTGGGTAGAACCCAAAACCTCTTCACCAAATGGTTTATTGTATGTGCATTCTGCAGTGGAAAATCACTCCACCAGAGCATTCCAGTTGCCCAGGTTGAAGATTTTGCTTGTAATTCAGTGCAAGATGCTTTGTATTAGACACATGCTTCTGTGTTCACGCATACGATGTGTATCAGGTCAGCAGGTGTTGTAGGTACTCAGCACCTGGCAAGGCTGAGTCTTTAAGAATACCTACACCACAGAGTGCAGCATGTTACCCCGTCTAGCTCAGTTACTGGAAGGAATTGAGAGAAGGTAGCACTGAGCTCACTGCAGGTGCATTTTTCCTGCTTCTTAAGCAAGTTTTGCAGTGCAGTGAGTTCTGCACTGTCCTAACAAGGCTGCTTCCAGGATCTAAAATAGCTAGTTCCAAGATACAGGTATTACTAAGTCATGCTGCAGTCTACTGTGCAGACATAGCCTCATTTATTTTTAGGTGATGTTCTTAGACCGCTATTGTGAGATACCTAATCTGGTCCATCTTTGTATTTAGTCCAGCTATGTATACAGGTGCCACCTGGCATTTTCTTGTTATTTGGATATCTAAAGAACAACGAAGAGTACATCGGAAAAGTGGTTTGAATCTGATACAGAAAAATCATAGTACCAAAGGAGCTTAAATTTAAATGTGTTACTAATCATGAACATTCTTGGAAGCCAGTGTTTTAAGTCAGGGCAGCAAGCTTAAAAAATACTGGAGCCAGATGCGCTGATTCATACATCAGCACGCAGCCTTATCTGCTGAGAAATCAAACCAGCAAGTGGAATATGGAAACCCTTTCTCAATCCTGCAATTCTGCATTTCTGCTTCTGATGTAGGCTTCCCCCATCTTTGATTTACATATTCCAGAGTGTACTCAAAAATTTTAGATCTTCAACTAGACTCTAAATGCTTTGGTTCATAATCGTTCTATGTAGAAATGATACAATCTACAATCTACAATAAATGCTCCATTTATAAAGGCACTGTCCGTAGCAGTGCCATAAAGGACACCTGCAGCTAAATGCTTGAAGAACTTGTACATGAAGTTTATTTTCATGACAGGAGGCAGGAGGTCTGAAGTCCACTCTAGCTTAAGAGCCAGTTCAGCTCTAAGAATGATGGTGAAATTCTCTCCCTGACTCTACAAATCACCTCTCCTGTGACAATACCTGGAGCATCCTGAGGTGGAAGGAAGGAGTTCAAGCTCAGAAGAATGTGATGTCCTTTTGGGTCTCACTAATGTGTAACAAGAGTCCCAACGACTGTGAACCTAGTATTTTTGGTTACGTATGTGTGATGATAAGAACCTAATTCAGATAGTAAAATACTTTTCAGAGCTTCAAAAGGGAGGAATATCTAATTCTGTATAAGTCACGAGGTCTGGATTTTGCCAATGCTAGAAAGAATAGGTTTAAAAATGAAAAAAAAACCAAACAGTGAATCTCTGGTAGAAGCTGGTAGGGTTGAACCACTGGTGAAAAGTAGAAGATGCTTCATAACATATGTCTGACAACTACTTAAGATTCATGGTGGCTGGTGCCAGGGAGACAGGATACAAACACTGCATCTCTTTGTGTCAGCAAGTCCAGTGTCACTATGGATGCAGGAGACATTAATTCCAAGGGGAGAGCAGTGCCAACTTTTCTCAAAGGAATCCCTTCAACAGCTCCTCCACTTAGGTAGTTATGAAGTTCAGTTTCCAATGAAAGTTGCTGCCTCCTGGCATTACCTCTGCTTCATTAAATAAGGAGGCAGTTATTTGGGCAGTTACACTCTACAGGGCCTGCAGAAAGGCAGGAGGAAGAGCCCCAAGTCCCTGTGACTAGCACTACTCATTTCTGAAATGCAGCTTGAGAAACTGAGGGGAAACATACGTGACAGAATATAATGAGCATTTATGAGAGTAATTTGAATGGATGGCTAATGGCCAGAGCTCTGGCATGTTCCATTAAAAAATAACCAGGGAAACCAGAGAAGTGAATTTCCTGCATATCATGGGATGCTGCACAAAAGATATTGTATGCCAGACACACAGGAATGGAAAGCTGGGACAAGACGTACAAGAATGCTTGAGATTCCTACTCAGATCAAGCAGGGACATTACCACTGAAGACAGAGCACCAAATATGATATGCATATTCACTGCAGAAAGCAGAATGCAAATAACCCCTGAAATCCCAGGAGATTCCCGGTCCTCTTTTGCTTAACATTGGTGCAGATCTATCTGAATTACAGATTCAATTAAGGAAAAAATAAACCTTAGCGGAACTCTAATTTTTCATGAGATGCTGCCCAGCTAGCAATTTAATGGCCCACCATATGTAGCAGATAAGACTACACACAGACTCTAGGAGTAGTTACGAGAAGAAAATGGATCACAGTTCAGGAAAGGCTCGTTCTGATAATTTTCTGGANTAGCGGAACTCTAATTTTTCATGAGATGCTGCCCAGCTAGCAATTTAATGGCCCACCATATGTAGCAGATAAGACTACACACAGACTCTAGGAGTAGTTACGAGAAGAAAATGGATCACAGTTCAGGAAAGGCTCATTCTGATAATTTTCTGGATTTATCAGTTTAAACACACAGTACAAAATTCTAGCTGAAGACTATGAATAGCAAGAACATAATTTGATAAGAAGGACTTGAGAGTTTACAGGGGCCCTTACTCTCCCTTACTAGGTCATTGTAGAATGTTTTAAAATCTTGATAGGTATCACGATATTTACAGCCTCATGAACAGAAAAAAGCCAAACAGTTCACTGCCAAAGAGCACTTGAAGCAAAACCACTCCATCTAGAAGCATTTAGGTTTCTATACTAAATATGGTACAGAGATATTTAAGAAAAAAAGAAAAAGTTCCTGACTCCAAAATCCTGAGAGTGGGATTTCTGTGATTTAACTTAGGCTGTCAAAAAAGTAAGCATCTAGCATAAGCTATTGGCGTGTGCTCCCTCAATAATCAGTGGAGAGAGACAGACATCTCCAGGGAAAAATTCTTCTCATTCTGGGTAACAGGATGAATCACCCTCTGGGGCCAGCATGTTTCCAACAGCTATAAAGGGTATCTAGACGATTCCCTTGCCAACTGAAGTTTAGATTAGCTGAAAAAACAGACCACATTTTGGGCACACTGGCACACTAGCCTTTCTTTTGATCTGAAATCAGAAAAGGGGTTTGTGTTCCCAGCATCTTACCATTTAATCTAACAGTACTAGTTGGTCAAATAAAGCATACTACCTTACAAACTTTCTTTCCTATGTATTAGACCATCATAGATAAAACTCAACCATCAACTAGATGCCAAAGTGTTAGATCTAAAGTTGAACGGGATGAGTCTCATCCCAGGACACAGGAAGAGTGACATCACGGCATCAGATGAATTATGCGCTTGAAATGCTTCTTCCTCATCACTGACTAAGAAGGTATTCTACATACCTAGGTCAGATACTGATACACACATCTGATAGACAGATGTATATAATTGTCAGGACAGATGAATCCTACCAAAAATTGATGGGTGGGTACCATTGATTCTCCAAGTGCGTGCAATGGACGCACTCCAGTCCCAGCTGAACAGCAAACTGACTTGTGCGCTCATGTCCCTCCAGCATTGCATACTGCTTCCTGCTCACAGGTTTTGGTCAGGGAACAGCTGTCTCCCTCGGACAATGAAACTCTCTGGAGAAAGTAAAATAAAACCCCTTTCTATGATGCTGCATGAATACTCTTTTATAACTAGAAATGAGGGGTGCCACTAAGACAGACATTTAGGGAAAAGCTCCAGTCAAATCTACCAGCCATTAGGCCATGTCGGGAATGTTGTAACAGCCTCGTGAAAGATCCTGCTTAGCCTCTTTCATACAGTGGCTCTTAATAATGAGCATATAATAAATGTACAGTCTGGAAGAATTTACTATACAGTATCCAATTGGATTTATATAGTCATAAACTTCTACAGCACTGCTTCTGTGATTTACAACAGTCTCTACTAATTACAAAGCTGTGCCTGGCTTTGAGATGTAAAAGCCAAATGTTACCAGACCAGTTGTATAGTGATACTATATACAAATGCACATTTGCCACAGCAATTTTGAATTGCTTGTTAACAGAGAACCACTGCAGATAACCATGTATTTTAGCCTGCTTGTATGAAAAGCACCAAAAGCAGAAACCTAGGAAGTTTGTGGGATGGGGTTTTATTGTGATGGAGTTTAGAGATAAGGGAAGGAGTGAGGAGCGGACAGTCCATGGACCCCATCAATGAAACTTCTGCTACCTTCTGCCTGGATTGTAGGGGACTGGACTCGGTCACTTACCTGATCCCTTCCCAAATCTATACTTCTGATTCCCTAAAAAGAAATCACCATAGGAAATATTGCAGCTTACTGTAGGACAAGCCTCTCACGACCTAAACTGATATAGAGGGATGTTTACTTCACAGAAGTTTTCCAGCACAAACATTTAATATTGTTGTTACTCAGCATATTAAATAAGTGTTTCCGAAAGGACTGTATGTCATTAATAGGAATTACCTGGGCATCGTGGGCAGCACAGCTGTGGTACATGCACAGGGGAAGGACAGTGTAGACTTGGGCATCTTATTCTGCTGCACAGTACATTTCCGTTCTGCAGGTGGAACATAATACAATACAATAATGAAATGGGCCGTCTTACCATTTTCTGTGTTCTCTATTCTGCATCTAGCTCTTTTAAAAACACATGCCTTATTACAACATTCTGATTTCACTCATGCCAGCGTATGCCCAGACTACTTTCTCTGCCTCTGAATTTATGCTGGAGATCAGAATGCAGCAGAAATCCATACAAATCTTAAAATCAGAGGAAATGCCTGAAAATGGATTGCAGCAATCTTCACTAGCATTTTCCTTTAGAGCAGATTATGGTTAGGAATTGCACTTTCAAAACTTAAGATGCAGATAATGAATGGTAGGTCTCTGAGATATCCCCTACTGAGGGTTAGTTCAAGACCGCAAGAGACAATAGCGTCTGTAATTGTTCCTGAAAACTGTGCAGAATCTTTTGTTTTCATTTTATGGGTTTCCCAGTAGACAAAAAAACACCAGTTGGTAAGTAGCCATTTTTCTAAGAAATACGAGAAGTCTTGGGAATAGTGTTCATTATTCATGTCATCAACATAATATTCTATTTGACCACATCTAAGTTTGATTTATAATTAAAACACAGGGAATTTTCATTCTCCAGTGTCTGTAACCAGAAAAGACCATCCATTTCCAATTCCCATTTCCCATCTATAATTCATCCTGCTAATTTAGCTCTGAGTTGCTCATGTTTATAGCAAGAAAGATCTTTCGGTATGAACACTGATACTATGCTATGACTGTAGTTTTAGGTGGTGTCAGGAATAAACCCACTTCATTTTCATATGCCTTCTGGAGCACCGAAACGTTTCCAATGGAGGTGGAGACTTCCTTAGATAGCGTATGTATAGCCATCTTTTTCAAAATAATCCATTGACTCCTAAGTATCTGCAGCCCACAGGCTGGAATCATACTATTAGATCATTACTACCCACAAACTACGTTTGTGCATCTGCTTTGGAAAGAGACACTAAAAAAGATATCACCATCTGTTTCCAATGATGACTGAAATTAAATATACTGATTTTATAGAGGAGGAGCAAAGTTGAGGCTTTAGATTCTTTGCAGGATAGAGCCTATCCCTGGTCTGCACAGCTCCTTCCCCAGCAGACCATTGTCTGAGAGCCTGTAAAGCACTACTGCAGAAGAAAGGCTGGCACTGCCTTCTGGCCTGGCTCCGTGTTGCTTACTTGACCTGTTCCATGGCCTCACTCCCTTTTTAATTATTAGTCCTGTGAAACCTCTTGAATGTTTACTTTCTGTGCATGATCAGTCGTGATAAAAATTCTGCAGGCCTGCTTGGCTCCTCAGTGCTGCCTGCAGTACTCCACCGTTTGCAGCTGGACAGAACTATTTTAACTGATCTTGAGCTTGGAAAGACTGATCTTATGCTTAGATTCACAGTGATATTTGGGAGACGAAGCCCTGCTGACCACAGTAGGACTTACGCTTCTGCAGGCCTCTGTGAGTCAGGGCCACGGTTAGCATTTCTGCATCAGATACCCAAAGAGTAACAACGCATCTCTCTTCTGAGCTATGTTATCAGCGGTAAGCGCGCAGAGCATTCATTTTAGCCCCTGAAGTCTGCAGATCTGACTATGAACACAAACAAAAAGCAGCTGTATTTTAAAGAGTAAAATAATGATCTGACAAATTGTAAGTGCTCCAATTGACCTGACACTAACAGTCAACAGCCTCCACTGTGTATTGAGGGGGAGGAGGGGTTGTAAAGGAAAGGGGGGACAGAGTGAGAACACTGAATTATGTTTACTTTTATTCTGGTTTAAGTATGTAAATTATACCTTGTAAAAATACAGTATTACATACACACAAAAACAGGAAGGCTTTTTTTTTTTTTTTTATCCCAGGCTGAATAATTTGGCCTCTGTTTAGTTAATTTGTCTCGCCTTTTTCTTAAACATTAGAAGTGCATGTGTTGCGGGGGATGGAGGGACAAACTGTTGTTTAGAGATGGAGCAGAGACCACGGTCTATTGCCTGGCTGATACGACTTGTTTTGTGCAGAGATCATATGCATCATGATGTTTGAGGCCAGCAAAGAAATTTTGGTCATGAGGACTCCTGGGGATTTTTTTGCTTTTCTCTGCAGTGTGAGGTAGTAGGCTGCTGCTTCAGACTCTGTACATACCCTTTGCCTAACTGATTTACTGCCAGGGAATCACAGGTGCATTACACTTAGGTTTCTTATTTGCTGTCTGTGGCACACTTCAGTTTCATTTTTCTATGCTGTAACATTTGATGTAAGGTCTGTGCTTGTGCTATGTCGTGGCATGTTTTCTAATGCTTTACCTAGCCTTAATTTTGTTAAAATGTTAAATTACTGAGAGTTTCCTGATGATCTGGAGCTTTTACTGTAGGTCAGTGTTCTGGGGGCATTTCTTTTGGCCGGGACAAAGCTCAAATGAATGGTTGGATGCTGCAGTTGTTATTTGGAGTCTTCCTCCCAGGTAACCAGAGTCACCTCCCTCAGCATCCTCGCTGCTGAAATAAGCCCAAGTTACGTTTTGCACCTTCATGGTACCACAAAGGTAAAACAGAGCAAACAAGGAAGCAGAGCTCAGAACGACTTCTGAGCTGCAGGTATTGATAATTACCACAAGCAGCGTCCTTCTTTACTAACCTTGTGGTCCTGAACTGGTTTTCCATGCCCATGTGCGAAGGAAAGAAATAAAATATACGCCATTTGTTGGAGCCTCACAGCACCTGGATCGCAGCAGTGCTGTTCTCTAGAGAAGCATACTATGCCCTTTCCCATCCCCCCAGGCTGTCTAACATCTTCCTAAAAATCACTGAGCAATGATTTGAATCCAGATCTCTAGCATTTCCAGTGAATTTCATTCCCACCCAAGACACAGTCTTCCAGCAATTTAATGAGTATTTTACCACCCACGGACTCTAAAGAAGTTTTCAACTTTGCATATAGATCAGCAAAAGTGAGTGGCACCTTCTTTTTGCTATAACCAAGGACTTTTCCTTTTCTTCCTACTACATTGCTTTTTCTCTTACAAATGCATTCTGCTGCACAGATCTGAGATGCAGCCAAGCTTGTGGGACTCCTGTTTGTGCATCTCTGTGCTAAATTGTAGTAGCAGATCCCTCAGAGCAAATGCTGCACAGAGGCCCAATATTTTACACTTGCAGGGGGGAAAATAGCCAAGAAAACTTTATTCTGCATTAAACACAGAAGACAAAACTCAGCATCTGGAGTGTCTCATGTGTTAGCGATTAAGATCCCTTATTGTTTAGTCATTTTAAAGTACTCCAAGGGACATATTCTGCCCTCATTTTCCTGCCCCCCCCCAGCTGTATATGACATACTTAGGGGATCTATGACTGCTGGGTCTTTGTATCAGGTATCAACTAACTGTAGCCAAGGATCTGCCTTTTCACATCCTACCCAATTCTCTCTGTTCCCCATACGCTTTTCTCATTTTTCAGCATCTCATTCTTCTTTCAAGGGATTTTACAAAGGGTGATATCCAAGCCTGTTCCTTCAGCACTTGGATGCTTTGACTGTGGAAATGCCTCTGAAGATGTGGGCACTGTATACAGATCAAAGCACTACCAAATTCAGTTCAGCATAATCGTCCATATTGACGAAACTGCAAGGATTGTATTTAGGTACTGGGGTCCAGTTATTCAAGATGTAATGCTCAGCATTGACAAAGCTTCTGCCTAGTTAAGGAGCTGTTTCGTCTACCCCACGCAAGTATTTTTTTGCCAGTATTGGCCTTCTCTGTTAATGTTTTCCCTTCGCTGGCATCACCTGCCTCTATTTCCTGCAGCATGACTGGGACTCACTAGTGAAAACAGGTTTGGCCTTTGTCATATTATAGCTACAACAGAAAGGATTGTAGTCAATTAAGCAAGTAGAAGAAGTTGGAAGATCAGTAACTTAGCAGTCCTACCTCTGAGCAAAGACAATTAACACAGTAAACAAGGCCGTAGGGTTCTAGGTAAGGATGCCATCTTTCTCCTACACGGTACTTCTTATCTTGAAACACACAGTACGTATCTGAATCTGTAAAACAGTAAAGAATTGAAAGAGGTATGAATGAATGTTCCCATTCTGTGCTTACAAAGTGTTTCTAGGTGTGCAGTGTTTTCTGTGAACTATTTTTATTTTCCCCGGAGAATCACGCAATGGAAACGCCCTGAATTTCATGTGCTGTTGTTTCTAACCTCCCAAACCAAAAGAAATGACATGGACTCCCATCTTTCCAAAACTGCAGCTCCTGAAATAGCTGACAAAATGGCTTTCGCAAAGGGTGAGTTTATCCTTTCACCTGCAAAAACACAGGCTAAGGCCCTGTTTAGGTAACAAAATTAAAGTGCTTGATTGCTCAGACAGGTCTATAGGATATAAAACCTTTTCACTGCAAAACCAAAGCAATCGGCTCGACTCAGGAATTCAACATTGTACAGCAGAGAGATTTTGAACAAGGGTACTGCAAGAGAAAGATAAATGCCCTGTATTTACACTGCATGTTCAGGATCTCCATATTTTAACAACTTAATAAAAAAGAAGCTTGTCTTAGTATTTCAAAACAATTTGCGCTTACATATGCATTAGCATTCAAAATATTTCACGACCTTTCTGTTCATTAAGCACTTCGAGTCTTGCAGGTGCAGTTTTTCAGATATCCATCTACCTATCAGACGTTACTGCTCTGTCTCTCCCTGTCACATTATGGTTTCACACTTAAAACTCGAATCTCTTCAACAAAAGGGTGTTTCTCATGTGTTTCCATGAGATAATTCCTTCCTGATATCTTAATGACGTCCAAATTCAGCCTAATTCATCACCCTCAGTACAGATGATACTTCAGGGTATCAAACAAAATACCTGTCTTCAAGTGATAATCCAAGCAAGGGACATGCTTCACATTTACTGGGCTAAAAGAAGGTAGCAAGAGGTAGGGATTATTAGTAGCAACTGTGACATGATCTGCTTTCACTTCACACAGAAGCATGACAAATGAAATGCAGGATCTGAAAAAGCAGACGGCTGAAGTGGAATGTGATAATTTCTCACACTGGGCTTTCTTTGAACGGGGATACCTGCACATTGTTTTCTTCTCTTCAGCAGAGAAGGTGGCCTTTTTTGAACTCGCTCTCTTTTTTTGTTCTTTTTTTTTTTTTAATCTACCTCCTTAGAAGCAGAAGCTGCTGATACTGAGGCTGAAAAATTCAACTACTTCTCAAGGACAAACAATGTCCTTTGTAAGAAGGCAGCCAAACCCCAGCCTGTGCAGGTGGGGAGAGCATTCCAGAGAGCTAGTAACAAGGCTGCAGCAGTCAATAGCTCCTGGACTTATTTGGGTAGTTATTCCTCCTTGCCACGCTTTCTAAAATGTGTTAACATCTCCCCTGGATGATGGGCTTTGTAGAAATATTCCCTTTGTCTGTATTCTTTTCAGTTCTTCTCATCGAGTTTTTGACAGTGCTTAGCCTCTTAATTTTCTCAAAGGACGTATCTAATCCAGTTCATATGAGGTTGTTTTTGGAACACAAAAGAACAGTCTTGGACAAGCTTTACACTAGCTGAAAACTTCAGCATAATAAGTCTTACACATGGGACAAAATCCAGATAATCCATCAGATGTTTACAGAGGTCACTAAAAAGGAATTAAAAACTCTCTTGATTCAGGATATTTGAAATAAAACAGGTTCTCCAATTGATGTGTTATGTTCTTTAGGATGCAATGAAACCTGTACAGCTTTGGGGAAACACGCCCCAAACGTGGGGGTGACCTGATTCTACTAAGGGTAGGATTAGAAGGCGCAAGAATGTTAGAAGGTTTTGAACGCAGTTCCACAGGTTAGGACATTCTTGTTTGAAGATCTTTTTGGAACCACATCTGTCAAATAGAAGGAAAACGTCAAATTTGTGTGAATGTGACAGCTTCGTTTGAAGTCTACTTACGTTTTACTTGTTCGAGTTTACCTCCATCTAGGAAAAGGAGGCAGAGCACACCAAAAAAGATAAAATTAAAATCTTCCAATATCCACTTTTTTCTCATCTTTATCAACAAAAGGAAAAGAAAGAGCCTCCAAAGTAGAGAGTGTTGAGCTGTTGGGAAGAAGAGATGAAACAAATTAAACTAAAATCCTGTGAGATACTTGAATTCTCTGACATGATTTCATCCAGCACACAGAAATCCTAAACTGCCAGAACCAAAAGATCTGTCTATATCGTGGATCTTCATTTCGTGGAAACAGCTTTGGCTTCAGGTCACTTCATTTTTGGAAAAGGGGCCACATTTCCATTCATGAAAGCTGAAAACTTTATGACTTCTAATAAAGTCCTTATTTTATTTCAAAGCAGAAAAATCTGGCAAGTAAGCAATCTAAATTCTGTAAGTTCTCTTTCACAAGAAACTAGTTTGGGAGATTTTCTTGTAGAGCAGCTCTTTTGGATGTAACTTGGGAAATACAGGTGTCAGGTGTAACAAGTTTGCTTCGTCGTAAAATTAACCTTGGGGATACCTGGTGTGTTGACCCTGCGCTGTGGAATCCACGCTTGGGGTGAAACGCTGGCCATGCTGTAGTCAATTGGAGTTTTCCTCACTGCATCTAATAGGCATCCACCACTATTCAATTCGCCCCTCCTCCCCTCTCCCAGCTACTATTGTCCTGGGGTTGTGTATAATTAATTTTTCTAGAGTTAACCCTTCCGTTGCCTTGATAGCCGAAAGTAGAGTGGGGGAATGCCATGTGATCTTCATTCTTGTAGATTTTTAATGTCAAAGTCTGGCACATGGAGCAAAGCTTAATGTACTCCTCTCTGTGCAGTGCTGAGATGGTATCATACTTGCTGCATGTGCCGTTCTGTTTATCTTTTTCTGGCTTTTAAAAGGCGGATTATTTTATAATGAAAAAAACAAGGGAGAAAATAATTAACTAAAGTAGAATTTCCTTATTTCTTGATAGCGAACCTAAGATTCCAAATTGAGAAGCAAGTTGATGCTTTACTGTTTATCGGAATTCATTGCAAAAGTACTATCTTCCCAGAGGACACTTGTCCATAATTTACAATACTGGAAAGATTTGGGGTTGATTTTAAGAGTCTTGATGTGGACTCACAATTAGTTTTACAAAAGTTAAAAAAAAAACAAGATTCACTATTGGAANTATCTTCCCAGAGGACACTTGTCCATAATTTACAATACTGGAAAGATTTGGGGTTGATTTTAAGAGTCTTGATGTGGACTCACAATTAGTTTTACAAAAGTTAAAAAAAAAAAAAGATTCACTATTGGAAAAATAAACAGTATCTGCTTTGTAAATTAATTTGATTTCTTCAGATTTCATGTAAATAATAGAACTATACATAAATATGTTTCAGCTCACAGCTAACCAAAACAGAAATAATAATTTAGATACGTATATTCAAAATTAAGTGGCGGCTAACTTAGAGAAATTAACTAAACAGTAAGTTAACAAGCACTTAAAATGAAAATCTTGATATTAAGACTGTTGAGATCTAGGATACTGTAACAAAGGGTGGGCGATCTGATTTTATCAGTGTTTTTATTGCCTTTGCTGTTTAAGGGTTCTCTACATTCCCAAAACACAACCCAAATGGACATCTTCCGTAGCTAATCAAATCTATGCAACTGCTCTGTCTATCCTCAGTAACCTCATTCAAAATAATGCAAATTGCATCTGAAAACATTCAAAAAAATTTTAAAAGCACACTCCCTGTGCAGTAACACAATAAAACTTTCCATTTATTTTGGAAGCTGAGAATAATATTCCAATTTCAGAAGAAAAGTTTAAGTCATTTTTTCCTTTCAACGTGTTCAAATCACATCGGACATTTTAAAGCCAAACAGCATTTAAAACACTTGTTAAAATTAAAACCTTGTAATTTAGTCCCAGGACATCATGCACGCATTGAGAACAACAGCAGCACATCACTGGGACTAGCAGAAATGTGAAGATTTAAATACTTTGGCCTTCTTGGGGGTTGCTTAAGGAAACAATATGTACAAGTGGAGCACAACTATCCTTTGTGCAGCACTTTACCTGTTAGCTGGATCGGTTAGTTCGAATAGAAAGACTCAGAAATCCATCCATTTTAAATGTCAGGTCTTCAAAAAGAAGAGCACTTTAAAACTTGGACTGCTTACGCTCAGAAATGCTGCACGGTAATGTGAAATGGAGGAGTTAATAACAGAAATGGGATGGGGACTTTTGATGTCTTTCTTAATTCTCTTTAATTTCTGTATTGTTGTTACTCCAAATATAAACACATACTTTTCACTATTAGCACACTCCCTTTATTTCCCCAAAGGGCAATGTCCTAAAAATATTCCTGGATTTACATAATCTCAGTTAGGATTAACCTGTTAATTATTGGTGTGTTCTCTGCTTAGTAGAAACGATGAAAGTGATCCACTTCTTACATGAATTACCCACTGAAACCAGGCACACGGGGCTCTTTTTAACGCCTCGCCCTCCAAAGAGCCCGCTTCACTAACCGCAAGTGGCAGACTCCGGCCTCGCCACGTTTTATGGTTAATGTAAAATAAAAAAAAGCAGGACCGGCGCTAGCTGGAAGGCGGTGGGAGACGAGCGGCGGTAGCAGAGGCAGCTGGCCCTCGGGCGGCAGCGGCGGGG
>VZSC01001033.1:57968-110434 GCA_013398225.1 Steatornis caripensis | reverse complement strand
GGAGCCCGCGCCCCGGCGGTCCGCCTCCCGCCCCGGCCCCCTCCTCTCCCGCGCCCCGCTCCCGCCGCCCGGCGCACCAGCGTGACTGACACGGCCTGGGGTGGAGTTTGCTCCGCTGTGGGGGGCCGGGGGGAGGCGGCGGGAGGGACGCGGGGTGAGAGGGGCTCTCTCCAGGGTAGGGGCTCGGCGCCCGGCCGCCTGTCCCCCTCCGTGCGCGGGAGCCACCTGCGGGGCGGCGGGACCCGCACCCGGGCGGGCGGGGCCTTGCTCCGGTGCCTCCAAAGAGAGCCGCGGGCTGGGTGACCGCCACGCGCTCCGGCCGCAGCTGCCTCCTCGGTAACCGCGCCCCACGGGCGGTTTTCTCAGAGAGGGGACTGCACCGAGATGGCTCCTTCATGGGCTTCTCACAGGCCGGGCGCCCTCCAGAGCAGCCCCCGTGGAGCTGGCGTCCACTGGGGTTTGTCAGACACCCTCTGCCGATACCCTCTGGTCTGATTTATTGTGTTAGAAGGTTTCGAGGTCACACTGAGTTTCTGGTGGAACTAAATTAAACCCGTGACTCATGACATTATATGCTTGGTCAAACATTCTTTTTCTGTCTTCTCGTAGCCCCTGTAACTAATAAGAAGAGATCAGTGAACCCTTGACAAATGATCTGAGGAAAAGGATGAGGTATGAAAAGACATCATGTGGAGAAACAAATTACAACCTGTTTCCCCTAGTTTGGGACCAGGGTGTTTGGGGAGCACTGCTGGGAGGTCGTACACCTCCCGGGCTTGGTAGCTACTCTCAGAAGGCTACAAATTGAACAGAACTCTCTTTTCTTCCCTTGTAACTCAGCTGGACAAAATATTGAAAATACGGTGTATGGTGAAACCTTGTAGTAACAGGAGGAAAGAATAGTTGGCTTACTGAGGTTTCTGTAGCGTGACTTCATGAGTAACTAGGGCTGTGTGTTAGTAAAATGCGACTCAATATTAGAACAAGAGAAAGAAACTGCATTCTGGAGCTAAGCATTTTGAAAACACTGCTCCATGCCTACTTCTGTGTCACTCTTCCACTCTTTGCCTTGCTACGCACAGGCAGTAATCCACGCTCCTAAGGAAAAGTCAGCACTTAAAAGCTCTTAGTCCTGAATGTGGTGGCTACTGCCACAGGCTGATAGTTTTGGAAGAGCAGCTCTGTGAAATAGGGATGGGCAAATGGAAAAACAAATGGTAACTCTGAATCAGAAATATGAAGGCAGAGAATCCGAGCTGTGCAAGCTCTGGTCCTGCAGAGGTATACCCATGCTCATGGTGCGAAGAGTTAAGCATGTAGATGCATGCTTCTAAATTGTGGGGCTGTAGTAATGTTGTTCCTTTAGACGTTGTGCTGAGTTAGACTGTGCGGGCTCAGCCTGTGAGATAAATTGCACGTGAATAACATGTGCACTCAGATGTACAACTGAACCCACCCTGTTGCAAGAGCTAGACCCAAAGCAGTTAGAGTCTTCCCACTGACATGGGCATAGGGTGGAGGGACTTTCGTAGGAGCTGCCTTTGGCTGTCTGGGAGCCCACCGAGTGTGGCAGTAGTGGTTAATCTTATCCTAGTACCACTTCACCACTGCCGCTGTTCTTGCCTCAGAAACCGAGTTCAGACACCACAAGGAACCTTAGCAGTGAAGGGTGTAACACCGAAGGTAAGTGAAGTCAAATGAAATGAAGACCACACTGTGAAAGGAAAGCAGTTTGTTACTGGAGCAGTACAGCAAGATGCGGTGGATTGTGTACGTCCCTTGATAGCTCTAAATTTAAACTAGATTGCATCATCAGGGATGTTTCTTGGATTTACTGCAGCAATTACAAGTGAAGCTCTGCACTTTTGTCCTGCTGTCCTTACAGGAGGCTGAAGCTGTGCTGGTGACTCCGCATGTGGTAGTTTTTCTTTCCAAATCAAAAATCAATCCATTCCCTACAGTGTTGGAGCTAAATTGATACGGCATCAGATTTCAGAGGAGTTAATGAGATACTAAAACGCCCTTAGTAACATAATTAAAATGACATCTCTTTATAGAAATGAGACATTGCATGGACTGTCCAAATTCCAGTAGAATGTTTTGATTGTCTGAATTCCTGTGTTACTACAGTTAGATGTAGGCTAGCTTCTCCGTGCTGGGTCTCTGACCTGCGAGGTTTTTGTTCTGTTGTTGACGTCATTGATTAGAAGCTGCGTTCTCTTTATGGATAACAGTGGCCAAAGTGACCATAAGTACGGTGTCATCTTCAGAAGACTTTAAGCATCCTGGGGAATAGATGTGTTTTCTTCAGTGTTACTCAAAACCAAATACACAATTTGTAATTCTGTCCAGAAAAGAAAAGAGGTTGCAAATCTTCGTGAGTAGGAATCCACACGTCCTTGTAGGCAGGCTTGATAGTTTGATTTTATAGCATCTACATGACTTTGGTAGGTGCACCTGTGGGCCTGGACAGAGCTCAGTTTTACTCTATAGGCACCCTCCAGAAAAACTTACCCAACACAGCTACACAACTCTGTCAGACTTCTTCTAGACAGCATTCATCGCATGTACTTCCTTCTCTGTGCTGATATAAAGTCCAGTGTGTGTAGGTAAAGACAACAGTAATCGTTGCAGTACTCTTTACGCATAGTCAGTGTAGTAGTAATGAGAAATGAAATATTTTCTATAGACTCCATGACCTGAATTCTTTTGCAGAGAGATTCTTTGAAAAGAAATTCCTTATTTGGCCTGAAGAGTGCTTTGGGAAAGTTGCTACAGATGCCAGCACTTTCCACTGTAAGACTGTTTCAGAAGATGATGGTGTCTGGCAGTCTCTGGAGAGACTGCTTCAGGTGTAAGACCTTTGCTGAACATAGCAATATACAAAACGGAGCCCTTTCTCCACTCTTTGACAGTTTTAGGTTGTAGAGAATTCACAGAAAGAGCCTTTCTCTCAGGTGAGGGCTTGGGACTCATTGAATGGGCAACATGATGGAAACCCAGACTTCCAAGGGCAGGATGCCCTAGTCTTGCTCCTAGTCCTGATCCTGCTGCTCAGCCTGTGCTGTTCATCACTTGCTGAGATGTCCCTGAGGCCTTTTGAGCGATGATGCAGTTTAAAATTGTCAGGGTCTCCTTCTTTCTTGGTCACATGCAATGGCTGCCTCCGTTTCTTGTCATACACCTTCACATGGGATAGTGTCACAGCAAGTGTTACAGTTGTTAGGTCAAAGGATAATGTGACACATGCTGGACATTGTGCACGAATTAAAAGTTCACAGGTGGCCTCTTGGTGAGTGACCCTTGCTGAACTTGCAGGGTTTGCTAGCGCCCATGGATCCTGGTAGTGCTGCGCCCATGCCCGAGCTGTTGCTCTTCTCCCAGCTCTGCCTAAGCATCACTGAGGAGTAAGTACAATTAAAAACAAGTACTATTTGTGTCTTGCCACAGCCCAGCATGCCTTGCCTTGTCTCGCAGCTAAGACATAAGCCCCATGTGAGGGAGGCTGTCTTATTCCCCTTAGACTGCAGCACTGCTATGAGTGAGCAAACACCTTGCCTGGTGCTCTTGCTCAGCAGTGGGCTGTTACTGCAATTTGTGAAGTTCAGGGCTGCTGCACACATGTGACACAGAGAGCTCCAGAAAAGCGCCACATACGTAGTTGTTACCCTTCACGCTGCCAAGCAGAACTCACTGCTCGAATGTGCTCTGTGTCCTCATGTCTGGAAAGAATCGCTCCCAACAGTGCCCATTAGAGATTCAAGGATGCCCTAAGTTTTTAAGAGCGCAGAGATTTAGCCGTGTAATTCTCATTAAAGATAAAGGAAGTTAAGCAGCTAATAAACTGCGCCACGGACGGTAGAAGTCCATCTCCTTGCTCTGTGCCTCACAGTGACTGAGCAGTATGTAGGTATCCTGCTATTATTTCTCTGTTCTTGTGAGGGAAAAAAAAACCAGGATAAAAGATTCGTGCCAATGCTAACATGTTTATACACCATGTGGAGTTTTCTTAATTGGAACAGACATTGAGCTTTGAGAGATGTTAGACACATGACACAACTTTGATTTACCTCCCTGTCTTTTTTTTTTCCTTTGCTTTCAAGAAAAAATTATCATCTATGGTCAAATTTTCACTTCTGAAAATGTATGAAAGGAAGTTCTTAAACTAATGAATTCCTTTGGTTTTTGCATTCCTATAAATTCAGTGGAGCCCTTTGGAAAATGTCTCTTAAGATGCTAAATATTATTCCCAGGATTTTATAAAAATCTCTAAATTACTTTTTGTGGTTTGGATCAGCCCTTCAACTATCATACTGGGAATACAATCTGGATGTTCATCAAGCAGTCTTCACATATACTGTTAAACAAAAAGGGCTTCAGATGTGCATGATTTTGTGATTATGGCATAGGATGGTCATGAGCATTCTCCACCCTCCTGTTCATTCTGTAGCACTGACTTCATCCGCGGCAGGGTTTCAGTTCTCTAGCACTAGGAATTAATTTACTTATTTAGCAGTGAGACAGATGGACATAGTGAATCTGAAATTTCACTGCAGTTTGCTAAACAACAACAACATTACATTAAAAGTCAAATTGCAGCCAAATTCCTCATTACCTTGATGCAGACATATTCAGCTGAGACTGAGGAGTAGCTGAAAATCTTTCATTGCTCCGTTACAAATACACAGGTAAGAAGAGAGTAGCAAGAGCTGCCAGTAGCAAACATGAAAATGTAGAAGGGAACCACACAATTTTTCGTGCCGTCCTAGAGCAAATGACGCCTTTCTAGGTGCGGTGTTGACAATACCAATGTATCGGTATACAATAGATATACATGTACTCAGAGGCGAGGCCCTCCTGAATTTTGCATTGATTTTAAAGGGCTCATCTGCAGGTGTTTCTAATCTAATCTAATCCAATCCAATCCAATCCAATCCAATCCTATCACCACTACAGTGTATGTGCAGCTGTAATTACGATCGTATAATTCTCTCGCATACCTATAATGTCAAAGAAAGTCTGCAAGACAATTTGTAGCAATACAGATTTTTTTGTATATTCGTGAGCTGCATGAGCTTCACCATGGCATGTCAAAACACGAGCGCTTAGTGGTTTACTGAGAGTGAAATAGTAGTGAAGTGTCATCGCCAAGATATGCAGAAGCAATTATTACTCAAACTTTCAAAAGAGCCCAAGGAATCTACCCAAACTACAATGAAATTGTGAACGGCTGATCTTCGTAGCATTCCCTGAAAGTTTTCCTGTCTGTCCTGTCCTTCTTTGTACCTTCTTATCCAGATAGCTGAATTTCCAATCTGGAAATTCTGGACCAGGTACGTCGTACAGTCAGTGGTGCATTTTAATCTTTGACAGAGGCCACTGATTTCTAATTTATCCCCTTTGTGTGTTTATCCATCTAATTTGCCTTTTTTTAAAAAAAGAAAATTATTTAGCCATGCCAGATTTGGCTTTTTGTTTTTTTCTGGTATTAACAGTAGTAATGAATTTCTTTTGCGTTATTTAATCTTGTACTGAAGTGTAATGAGTGTCAGAGACATAACATCAATAAAGTAGTTGAAAATAGAACTCTAAATCCCTAGTTGATGCTACATATTTCAGGAAACTGAAAGGGGAATTTTTTTTCTCGAGATACCAAGTGCAAATCTTCAGTCCAAACTCTTATCTATAACTCTCATACAGACAGCATTTTGTGGGCAGGAAGTCTGCACAACATACAATTACTGCTTCTACCGAAGTGTAATACTATATAGCATGCAGTAGCATCTCAGTAACTATTTTCAGCAAGTGAAAAGCACCATCAAACGATCCTTATAAGTGATTCCTTCAGAGTTCCCGGAGGAGGTTCACCTTCATCGTTTTTTCAGTACCACACATTCTTGAAAACAGCAGGAGGCGGTATAGTTCGCATAAACCCAACAGACGTCCTTCCCTGCCATCAGAATTGTTGACTACAATCACGCTTGGTAGAAATTTGCAGGAGTTGAAAAGAATCACAGTGATTTGCACTTGCTGAGGATATTGCTGTGCATGAGAACAGCAGTAACAGATCTTACGGATTGATCATACCATGATAAAGATCCACTTGCTGAGGCATTTCTTTACAGCTGAGATCCACCAGATAAACCCAGTCAGTCCTGTCTTCTAAGGCGTGACAGAAGGAGTCAAGGCAGACTGGACGAGGCTCCAATTGCAGTTCAAATACACTTTTATAAAACCATGCTTAGTGCTGCTAATCTCGCCTTGGTGAGCCAAAGACAATAACAACGAGGTTACTGAACACCTCGGGTGTTATGTAATTCTTTTGCTCAGAAACTTGCTGGTGTGAGAGTGCTTTTGAAACCCATTAGTAAAACTGAACTTGCCAAATGAGCCTTCTCTAGGGAGAACAAAGTCAAATGTGTGCCAGCATGGAGCCAGAGCCTGCCAGCGGCTGAGCGCTCGCAAATCCCATTGCTACCAGTGAGAGCTGAGGATGCAAAGTCCTTCGTGTAAGTGAGCCCAGTTGTAAAATGAACTAATAGCCGTGGACCAGTCTTTCTCATTGATAACGCTATTGTGTGCTTACTTATAACATACCCTAACATGCTGGCTTGCACTAAACTGTGACTGCATGCTTAGGAAAAGCCATGTTGTCCTCCATGTCACAGCATCCAACTGGTCATGAGGGGCACTCACCAGCACTGAGTTAGGCCAGACTGTGGGATCGCTTGTCTCTCTTGTCTGGTTCATAAAGCCAGCCTTGAACTTTTCTTCACCAGAAGATGGTGATCCTTACACATGTACAGCATTTCATGTGGAAAAATAGTCAAGCTTTCTCAAAAAGCCACAATGAATTTTCAGCAGAGGATGGGAACAGTGGAAATTTCCAAGAGGATACTGGTAAAATTAGAAATCGGTCTTTGACAACAAGTATCTACAGAAAAAAGTTTAAAATAAGGAAAAGGGGGGGATTTCCTTTCATCATTAAAAACATCAGTGAAAAACACATGGAGAAAAACAAACAGTGAAGACACTGTTGCTAGTGGGCTGCCTTTTTAAGTATTAATGGAACCTCGCAGAACAAGAGTTTCCTTTATTCTTTTTATCCCAGCTCCCTGCTTGCAAGGTTCTTGTGTGAACATGCAGCAGTTTCCAAGGCTGTGAAATTATCAGACCTGGACCAATGCCAGTACAAACCAATTTATTGGGGTCCAGCAATTAACTAAAACCTAGAAAGCTTGATTAATTGTGGCACTGCTCAGCAGGGAACATTGAGAAAAAAAGATTAGACTAAACTCCATGCAGTGTCCCTGTTCCATATACCAATTTACTCTATAGGTAAAGAAAAGTTTCCTCTCTGTAAATACCCCTAGTATATCATTTTGCACCACGTACAAAGAATAATTACAATGCCATTTGAGAAAATGCTAGTTGGTGGCTCTCTGGGTAATCATTTCATAATAGCTCTTATGCTGTTAATTTTTTTGCTGTTGAATTCGTATCTTATTGTAGCCCAGACAATGGGATATATTATTTTAAAAGATTGTTTTGTTAGGCTTTTCTCTGGAGGGACATCTTGAGAATCCAGCACTGCTCTGTTGCTTTATATTTTCTCCAACTTTGATGTGTGCAAGAAAGGTGAGGGTTTGGTAGCTGTTCAGAATTATTTAGGATAGGAAAAAAGCAAACAAGAAAGTTTCGCTAAGAACCAGCTTACCAGGGCAGAATATGTTGACTGAAATGAAATCCGGTAGTCTGAGGAGACTTACACAGCTGGGATGTTTAAAAGCTGAATTAGAAATGTCTTATACATTATGACAAGCAATGACAAGGTGTAATTAAGGTGTTAGCTGATTTCATTATGATAGTGTTAACAAACAGTGTCCACATTGGTTGTTTTATTGTAAGGCTTGTCATAAAACCCTATGCATAAACCAGAATATTAAAGTCTCACTTCTAGTTGCTTTAGTGGTACATGAATCACTTTTAGGATAGATTACTGAGAAGAAAGTAAATATTCCAACTCAGTGTAATGTGCTGCTGCAGTGTATTTTAATGGGTAGTACATAACACTGGATACAGCAATTCATCTTCGTCCCTCTTATATCAAAATAATTCAGTGGCTAGGAATGGAAAAAAAGCTGTCTGAGGCTAAAAAAGTAGTGGTAAAAGAATAGTCATCCCTGCCCAACGAACAGGAAAAGAACGATGCGTGCAGATGTTTTTACTTTTTCAACGTCATTTTGTATGCTGATCTGCATCCAACTGTGACACTGTCACATTCTCGGATTTAAAGAGCGCGATCCGCAGGCAGTGCTAAATCACAGTAGGCACTGGTGATAAGAGAGCCCGTGCATGCATAACATCCAGGCAAGACATCTAGCTGGGGCTGTAGGGTGATTCGGGACATTCAGTGAGGTAGGAAGGGCTGTCCCCTCCAATTTCACTGTATTTATTGGGGATTTAATGTATTTTTAAAAAGACATTTGCAGTGGAAATCAGTTTGTTGGAGGTCATCTAATTGAATGTACAGCCCTGGCAACCCTTCACAAAGGCTGCCAGAAATGGCCGAGTTGCTAATGTTTAACTGTGAATACCCAGCAGGTGTCCTCCGCAGGGCTGAATACAGTCAATTATGTTATTTTTCTAAATATTAGTGACTCAGCTGTCTCTGCTTGTGAAGAGTTGCCAGGGTCACAGATACAATCAGACAGATCCTCCCCCCCTTCGCTTCTAAGAGATGGGGAGAATCTTTTAAATATCGCATTGAATAATCCTGAAGTAGAGGGAAGGACTCTTGCAAGGCTGTGCTTCTCCTCCACAGTGGTTGCATACAGTCTTGTGGTTTTGTGGGGTTCCAGTGGGCCAGACAGGGCAATGGGTAATTGCTTGGGGGGAGCACTGTTGTGTACATGGAGCCTCACTGAGGTCTCTGAGATAAATACAAATTTCACGGTTTAGCTCAATAGGCGCTAGGGCTCAGATCTGACAAAAGACATAGGTGTCAACAGGTTGTGTCTCGTCTTTCATGCTCTTTTGTTCTTCCCATCTCCTCCTCTCCCCTCATCATGCTCCAAATACCTCTCTGGAGGGAATGTTTTTATGTACCGTAACAATTCATTTTCCCATTTTCCTGTGTAGATCTGTCAGTAAGGAATACGGAGTGGTGGGTAAGGAGAGCTCAGCACAAGCAGATTCTGAGCAACATCCACTGTCAGTGCTCTTCAGCTGAGACTTGCAGATGCCCCAGCAGCCCCACTCCTTTGCCCTCTACACAGAGCTCTGCAAGTATTTTAGTTTTTGATTGCAACTTCCTTAGGTTTTTTTGCCACAAAGGCTCTTTTCCAAATCTCAGCCTTCTCCAGCAACAGCATCCCTATCCCTGTGGTCCACAGCCCTGCTCTTCTCATCTGATCAACAGCATTTGGCAGAAGGGAGAAAATCCTTCTAGAGCATTTGAGTGCCAGTGCATCGTTTTGGCCCAAGTTTGAGGTAGTGCTTTGAAGTTGGCAAAGTTTCCTAATTTACTGCTGTTAAATTTGATCCAACTTTAGGAATATTATGTGGATGTGGCCAATCTCCAGCTATTCTGAATCCATTGCAAATACTTTGCCAGCATGTGTCCAAGTATAATCCAATTTTGATGCTTTTAATGCTGATACGGTTTCTCTATAAGTACCTTCAGGCTTGGCATCCGAACGGCAGTGGAGAGGAGTTCAGCCACCAGCTGCCTGGAGCCCACCTCCTAGGAGGTCAGACCCTTATTCCTTTGGGTCCCTGTCTCTCCTAGAGTTGGGAAGCCTGGACTGGGTCTCTGGTGATCACTGCTGTTGCATCTCTGCCTTGTTGAACATATACAGTATTTTATTTGCGAATGGGGATCTCAGCATTTTCTTGGAATGAGCAAAGAATCAAGAGTCAGGGAACGTCTTTTGTATTTGACATCAGTAGACTTCAGATTGGGGTACCAGTGTACCAGGTATGTTAGAAATGCAGTAGCTAGATAAAACTGCAGTGAACGCAGAACTGACATTTCAAATGCTTCAGTACTGCAGAGAACTTGACTTTGAAGAACTGGACATTATCGAAAGGGTGCCTTTGTAGCTTGTTCTTGCTATAAAAACAGGGAGGAAACCAAGCCACCTTCTGTTAAAGCTGGAGTTTCCCCTGGCTGGAGCTCCCCTAGGGAGAAAGAAAATAACCCAGCAAGGGAGAAGAGGCTTGCTGTGTTTAGACAGCCCGTCCTCTTGTGATCTGTGTGTGCCTCTCAGGAGGAGGAATTCCCTAGGAACGTTTTGATGTCTGGCTAATTACCAAGGCCAATGTCTCCCTCCTGTAGGAGGATGTGGTTTGGGGCAGCAGCTGTGGTACTCTAAACCGAAGAGGAGATGGTTTCCTCAATGTTTTCGTTTTTTAATTCTTTGCCTTCTTCCCAGATTGCTGTCGCGATGGGCAAATACATAGGGTAAAACTCTGTCCTCAGGCAGTACATAAGGACTCCATTGTGGAAAACTGGAATCTGGATGTAACTAAAGTTGCAAAGTTCTGTGTGAGCTATTTTGTCGCCGAAACCATCATGCCAACAGCATGCTATCTTGCACTCCAGCTCGTCCAAGTATTCATCAGTGAGAACTGATGTAAATGATGATGTCTGTTGCTGTAAGCAGCTGACAAACACACACCAAAGAGAGAAAGGAAGATATTTCTAACTTCTGTTTCAGCAAATACACCTTATTTTTCTGTTGACACTGGCAGCCGTTATTGTTTACAAGACTTCCTGGTTTTCTGTTCATTATTCTGTAACATTTAATAACTCAAACTTTTAGCAGAATCATATGTTAATAGCAAAAGTGACTTATCGTTGTGTTCATCTTGCTTTGTGAGGGGAGAATTCCCTACTGATCCTATCATCAAAGAGCTCCACCGTCTCCTGTGCATTCAGAAATACAAATATTATACCAGTGATTGATCGTGAGATGTTTTGCAAGCCAAATTCATGGCTACTGGAATGAAGCAGGAAAATTGCACTTCAGTCGACTTGAACTCGTTAACATCAGCAATTGTTTTTTGGTTCTTCTGTGCCACAATTTTTGACTAGCTGACACAACTGGTTTCAGGTATGTTTAACAATATCTGATTGCATGATTTAAGTACAAGAAAATTACTGTCTGGCGGTACAGCGAGAGCAAACTTATTACTCTTGTAGCATCCTTAAAAATCCTTTCCATTTGAATCCAGCCACGTTATGAAGAGGGAGAAGACAGCAGGAGTTCCAGCAGCTCGGTGTTAGACGTTGCACTGCCAAAGTGCACGCGCCCCATCTGATGACAGGGGGCTCTGCTGACAAGGAGGGGTATCATACCTTAGCTCATCTGGTGATTTCATGGCTGGCACTGCTATTATACTGCACTGTCTTGTCTGAAGGGACTTTAAAACTTGTGTACCTTTCAGGTTATCTTTGTAGAAATGGAGAGACTGAGACACAGTAAGAGGAAATGCTTTGTGTGGAGGTACCCGTCAGGCTTAGAGTAGAATTACAACAGACCCAGCCTCCGGAGTTTCGGCTTGGTGTACAAGCGACTGAGTGATCTATCTGCTCAATAAACGTACTCTTTCATGTATTTATGCATTCCTTTGGCTATTTCAGGTCTCAGGAGGATCCAAATCTCCCTCCTTCTCAGTTAAGAAATGAGAGAACCACATACGAGATCACAGCCTTATTTATTCTTCTGCCATGACCCTTTAAAAGAGAAAGGAGAAGAAGCTGATATTAAAAAAAACCCAACACCCAAACAAAACCCTCCAAAAGCTGGGCAAAAGTTTTAAAAAGAGCCAATCCTCTGTTTGCTTTTCCTTTTACGGGCCACCTTCCAAATTTACACAAGGCTAACTATATTACAAGGAATGGATTAACACAGAAAGGTTCTCCAAAGCAGACCTGTTGGAGTTATCTTTAATATTAAAAGCAGAGTGTTTGTTTTCTTTAATATGGAGGGCAGCACCAATAAAAACACCAGTGAAAGAGGCCAGTATTACCCGATCACATGTCTGCTTTTATCTCACAGTGAAGTTATAGTAGAATGATTTTTGCTTGGAAACTTTAAAGCTGGACTGCATCCTTTCATGCTGAAATCATATCTCCTGCAAGGATTATTGGAGGATATAATGTTTCCTTCAGCTTCTTATTTTCTCCACTCCTGAACTTGGACTCCTGACCTCAACTTCTCTCTGGTTGTGACCGAGCATTGGCCTTCAGTTGAATAGCTGAGCTTTTTACAATCAGATCAGCTCCTGCTCTTGTAATTTCAGACTCATTTTGTGACATTGATATTGTAGATCTTAATTAAAAGTCAAACATTTTATATCTTGGGTAATGACCATACAGGAACTGCTGGGTTTTGCTCCCATGTGTGTAACCATCCAAAACATTCAATACGTGCGACTGAAGTCGGAGGAGCTGTGCACCGTTTATATGACATGGGCCCCCTTTTCCTCTTTGTGTTGCTCCTGCAGCACAGCTCTGCACCTGCGATTTGCTCTGTGCAGTTACAAAGACCAGTCCGTGAATGGCAGGTAATTCAGGCTTCACGTTAGCTGAGTCTGGAGCCTCTCATTAGTTGAAACAGCTGATCAGGCAGAAATCTGTGGGGGTCTGCAGTTAATTACAGGGCAGGGTTAGATGGTGGGTAGTAAAAATATCTGTTGTTTGGCTGTGCCACTGTCTTTTGCTAGCACCAGTGGGGGCTAATTGCACTGGATTATCTGTGTAGATAAGGTTAGGTGTACTATTCAGCGCAGTACTGAATCTGGACAGCCTTCTGTTCCTGGGACTCATGTTTTTTTTTTCTTTTAAATTGTTCTTCATTAATTGGATATGATGTGCCTTGTGCTTTCTCGCACTGAAGAGACGCCAGGGAGATTGGATTTTGGTTGTGCAGCTACAGTATTGGCTTGATGGTACAGCTACTGATTTTGTAGCCAAAAAATTCGAATGTCTTTGAATGTTTAGGACACCAAACAAGATGTTGGAATATGGTCTTGAAATCATACAGCACTGGACTTGATACAGTCATATGTTATCACTGTAAAAACTACTTCATGGACATTAGTTGCATTGGTGTGAAAGTAAGGATAACCACGTACCTCTGCTATATTGTCCTATAAAAGCTTTGCCTTTTGTAAATAAGCCACAGCCTTATAGTATATGAATTATTTTCTGTTAAGGGTGGGACTTTCAGAGTATTTTTCAGAAACACAGATTGCGAGAAGGTTACTTAATGGAGTCTTTCAAGTTGATTAAGCCATTTTCCAGAGCACAAAATATGCTTAAAGAAATGGGACCGCTAGTGAAGTTCTGCCTCTGAATATAGCAGGCATTATCTTCACTCCAGGTGAAGTCAATGGCAGAAGTGTCTCTTGTATAAATGGAAACAGAATTGGTACCTACCAAAGAGCATCAGGTTGCAGATTTACCAGTATTTGAATTGCCAACACAGATGAGGACAGTTTGTGAGGTTTTCACAGATACAAATTATGTATTTTGAAAAAAATTAATATGCAAAAAGTGATGTATTTGGCAAAGCCGTTTCTGCCTTTTGTTTGAAACCTGTCTGTAAGGCAGGCACTTTAGACTAGCTATCCTCTTAGGCTTACAAGTTCACGGGAGAAATTACCTTCACTAATACACTCGTTTGATTTGTTCGTGCAGCCTGATGGTCGTAGTGAAAGTACAACAAATGGACCCGTAATTCACTGTGGCATGAAGAAGTAACTTATTAAACAAACATAACATAAACTATGAAACATTTCAAGCACTAAAAGGAGGCATTAACCATTTAACCGTCACTAATTAAAATGGAACTTGCAGTTACGGCATTCTTACTGGTCGAAATGTGGGAAACACTGCCCTTTAGCGGTGGTAAGGAAGTATTGCTTAGGAAACAGTCGCACAATTATTTGTTCGTCTTACTGTGTACGTTGTGGTGAATGCCTTTTTTGCTAGCACACATATAAGTTTTCCTAATGTCTTGGCACCCAGGCTTCTTCACTGCCTTTGGGAGAAGGCATTCCTGGGCTTCAGGCACTGCTCTGGAGAAACTTGCTTCTTTTTCTCTGTGCTGCTGTGGTCTATGGACAGTCTGAGCATCTGGTTTCCACAGCTGTGTAGCTTGCCTGCAGGAAACTCACTATCGTTTAAAAAATGAGGAGTTGCCATTTTCTACTCCTCAGCCTAACAGATCTAATTGCCTTGTGAGGACAGTAAGACTATTTACGCATGGATTTGTGAGGCTTCTTTTAGATCTTTTAAAAATCATTCTTCTGTCAATACACTATTTTTTGCCAGTAGTATTTTTCTGTCTCGACCCTGGTGTGTGACAATTGCTTGTCAACAATATTGAAAGGAAGGGCATTCGATGGGAATGCTGCTGGAGTATTCTGCGTAATGATGCTTTTTTTGTACCTGCTCCTGGAGGGCCCCACGGTCTGACACTTCTTAATGACCCTGGCTCAGCATGTACAGCTAGTGTAAGCCAAGGACCTGGGAAACCTCCTAATAATCGTCCGGCTTGTATCTGCTTGGACGGTAGGCTCTTTGGGGATTTGTCTCTTAAACGTGGGTATACAGGATTCTGTCTGTTGAGATACATTTGGTGAAGCTGAGTTGCCTCCTAAGATCTTTCGCAGTATAGAGACAGGTCAATATGTTAGCAGGAACAGGCTCAGAATGTGTAACTGTAATAATCATGACTAATTTTCCTCTGCCATTGTCTAAAGACAGAAGGGAAAGGAATGGATCCTTTGAGCAGTGAACTATCTGCTACCTCACCATTGCTTTTAGTCTCATTTCCTGCGCTCACAGCTTTCTTCAGTCACAGTGGCATGTTCAGTGTGAAGCTTGCACTCAGAGCTTCGGAATGCCTTCAGCTGAAAACTTGTCCCAGATCCTTCCTTGACGCCTTTCAGGAGAAGAGCCCAACATATCCAAACATTCACATGGATGCTTCCTCTGGACCTTTCTGCTCCTTCATAGTTTTCTCTCCTCCTAAGTGCATCCTTACAAAGCTTTAGAGAGGGTCTTCCTTTGGAAATGTCTGTGGAGATCTTCTCTGGAAACTCGTGAGTTACTAACCATCAATTTGCTCTGCTAACTTAACAAGCAGATGTTTGGCTACAGCACTGGCCAAAGAAAAAGAAGTGGCAGTGAATAAAAGCACCATTTTTCATTAAGAGTATCAGTAGCATGATATAAAAATTGCCAAGTTTTGAGGAGAAACAGTCTTTGTCATTTTTCTCTTGTAATTACTTCAAATGCAGCAGAGTGGTTTTTTACTTAAAGTTCGTGGTTTTTAAGAGAACTCATTTCCTTTGGGAATTTGTCTCCGTTTATTAACAGCAGATTGTTTTTTCATATTGTAGCATTTATGGGGAGAAATACGTAATTTTTATACACACTGACAGTAGATCATTAATAAAATACGGATAATAACAGTGAGACATCGGTTACCAAGTTCTAGAAGAAAAACTCAAACGAAAAAAATAGAAGGGCACGTTAAAATAGTAACCCAGACATGATCTCCAGAAGTGACCAGCTGTTGCCAACTCCCTCTTTCATGCTATCACACACGATGCCCATAGCCACTATGGAGCCTTGTATTCAGTATGTAATGCCCTATATGTACAATAATACCTAGTCAGGACTTGGCGTTATGGGCTGTGGCACTCATCGTTGTGTAGTTTCACATCTCTCCTAGGAGGAGAGTAACTGAACACAGCGAGCAGTACAGCTGGTGCCTTTTTCATGGGTAGTGGTGTTGGACATGTGTATTTTGGTAGCTCCCCGAGGCCTGTGGGTATCTCTGTACTTTAACTGAGGAAATTGTCCAGGACTCAGCCTGTCAAATCTCCTGTGCTGCCTGCTCCTCAGACTTGTGCCCTCTGCTTGCACTCTGGGCATAGAGGTTTACCCAGGGAAAGATCATAGCAGGACTGTGCCATAAATCACACTGAGATGGAATGTGTGCATGTATTGAAGAGGAGAGGGAAGGGAGGAAGCTGAACCTGCTTGCACACTTAATGGGAAACACTTCCAAGGCGATACCACTGGCCTAGTAGAGCTCACTGGCCAATGCACATTTGTTTTTCCAGTTCCCAGTCTAGCCTGCTTTGCTGGAAGGTCTCAGAGCACACACCAACAAGCCTGTGAGATGGTGGCTGATACACCGGGTGCTTATGCAGTGACTCTCTTCCTATATGTTTTGTGGGATTCCCTGATGTATAGGAACCTTTGGCTGTTTCCCATACCTGTCACCTGGCTGTACCAAAACACGAGCATTTGAAACGAACAAAAGCTGGTGTGAATTCACAGTGTATTAACGAGCGCAGTTCCGTAGCTGCCACGTGGCTCTTCAGACACAGAGCTGAGAAAAGGCATCACTCATTGGGATGAAGCAAAACACTATTTCTTTGCCCTTCTCCGCCTGTAAAGCTGTCAGTGCATTCTTTAAAAGAACAACTTTCTCTAATTACAAGCAGACTTGTACTGGAAGTGCTATCTAGTAGTAAGAGCAAGGCATATGTGCAGATAGGACACCTACATCTTTCCGGACGTTTTAATACTTCCTGTTAGTCGATAAGCAGATCTCTGCGCCTCTCCGTTTCCCCTGTGGAGAAACAGAATGGAGCTGCTTCGTTTAAGCACCATCTGTGAGATGCTTTGAGATCCCTAGGACGGAAGAAGGGTAGTGGTGGATGTGTGTGCTGACATATCATGGAAATCAGAAATGTATTTTGGGGTGTGAGGAGGGATTTGTAATAGTCTGTGTTAGATTGTTAATGGCAATTTGCTTTAATTACATTGTGGATTTGTTTGCATCAGCTTCATGCACGATCTTGTTCTTTTTCTATTCATTTCAGGAATCTGACAGGGGATGGTTGATTTCCTACATTCATACACATTGGAGAAGAATTTTAAAAACTTGAAAGTATCAATAGCGCTTTAGTGGTTTCACGAAACTGTCAATTTTTTTCATTGGTTTTATGAAGCTGCTAGATTACAACAGATGGATTCATTTATCTCGCTATGTCTTCATATATATTTAGATGCTTCCCATCTCTGTGGGACTTGTGTGCCTCCCAAGTATTTCAAAATAGAAAAAAGCTGTTTCTTTGTCTTGCTTTCTATCTAGCCCGTAAGAGGAATAGCTTGCTTAGTTTATACTGCTTGGATTTGTTGGGCTGGATACTAGGAATCTCTGCGTGTTTCTGTGCAAAGAAATGAAGCTGAGGAGGGAAGTTTTGCATTTACTTCTCAATGCATTGAGATCTGGGTTATTTATACCTCCATGAGGCAAATTAAGTTCCATAGTGCAGAAATACTGCCTGGGGAAGACGAAACTCCCACAGTCTTGTCTTACCCCTTTGTCAATGGCTGCAGTGCTCCAGCAGGAGCCAGTGATGGAAGAAGATTATGAAGGGCCTTGAATACGAGAAAAGAAGACCAAAGTCTGTACTTAGTCAGAAACTAGGGTGAGCAAAGCACCAGGCTGCTCTCCATTGCTAAGCAGACATCTGCTGTATTTTACACCAGCTGTGGTTTATTTCAAAGCATAGGGAGTTGCGGTAACTAAGCTGCAAGACACAAATTCATGCATCAGTGTGTCCAGGCGTGCACTCCTTAGGATGAGGTGCAATCTGCTGGCCAGTCCCACCTAGAAGAGAGCATTTCTGCTGACATGGCTGTTCAGCCGTCCACTAGCAATGCGGAGGCCGCAGACGCCCTGAGGCTGTGGGACAGATGCAGCCAGCTGACTAAGCAGCTCCACTGCTGTTGGGATGTGAAGGAAATGCTTAACACAAAACTGAGCATAGAGATGAATCTGCAGAGTCCAGAACAGCAGGTCCTAAACATGCCACAAGACAAAATAGATGTTAACCGTCATTGACCATTTCACTTTTCCCACAAGNGCCGCAGACGCCCTGAGGCTGTGGGACAGATGCAGCCAGCTGACTAAGCAGCTCCACTGCTGTTGGGATGTGAAGGAAATGCTTAACACAAAACTGAGCATAGAGATGAATCTGCAGAGTCCAGAACAGCAGGTCCTAAACATGCCACAAGACAAAATAGATGTTAACCGTCATTGACCGTTTCACTTTTCCCACAAGGAAGAAAGGGCAGCGTCAGAATTTTACAGGGGTTAAGTTCCACCATGATGCTGTGAGCAGGTGGCTTCTGGGGACAACAGAGACCTCAGCAGAGAGTGTCCCGGTCATCTCTTGTGAACATCTGCATCACCTGATGCGAGTTACTCGCGTAGAAGAGTTTAGAAGAGCCTTTTCCAACCCATCTCCCGCCAGCACTCACATGCCTCCAAACAATTATCAGGAGTTTCAGTTGCTGTGTGTTCGGGCCTGCCCAGCCTGGCCTTAATCTTTCTGATCTGGGCAACGTGAGCATTGTAAACATGGTGGCATGGATCTTACGAAGCTTGCCAAGGGCTGTGAAGACATTTTTAGGTTGATGCCACCAAATTCTCATTACTGGTGGCATCCCCATAAGCTGGAATCCACTTAGCTCAGCTATGCCTGTTAGGTGCTGACTTCACGCTTTCCTCCTGCCTATGGATGCGATGTAGTCTTGTGGTCCATCTGCTCAGCTCTCTTTCACCAGCTTTTCTCTTCTTGCCTTTTCTGCCACAGGTCATCGGAGCACCCCAGCGTGCTATCTGACAGGGGAGGCGGATAGGAGGATTCTCTAGGAGTAGCGAAGACTTGAGGAGGGACAGGGATTCACCGCCTCATCTCTGCTCCTGCGCTTCTTGGCTGGGGGTGATGTTCTGCAAGTCTGTTTCAACATGATGACACACGCTGAATTAAGAAATTAACATTTGCCTTAGCTAGCTGGATGTTCATTTGTGTCTCTCTCACTCTCTGCTCCCAGTCTGGGCGTGAGGCCAGCTGCAGCATTCAGATCCGAGCCCTCCCTCTGCTCTGTAATGTACTGTGGAAGACGCTACACAGTCACAAAGCAGGAATCCCCCCACCAGCGCCCGAGAGCCAGTTACCTTTTAGAAACAGGGCAGCTGTGCAGCAGCGCAGGAGACCGATTTAAAACAAAAGCACCGATAGGGATTTGGGTCCCCGACCAGACTCCCCGGCACCGCACCGGGCGCGCAGCTGCTCCTGCCGAAGGCACCGGAGAGCCCGTAACTCGCACCAGTGCTTGTCGGGTCCTTGGTAAAAACCAGCTCAGCCGGCCACCAGCAGTAGTGCCCCGGTACCACAGGATGTCACTACGGAGCTAGGAGATACGGGTGTGTTTCGCTGCATTTTAGAGCTTTTCCTCTCGTGCCGCCAGCCGTAATTGCCCGTCACTGAAGGAACCACTGCCAGCGCTGCCAAGCCGTGCCTTCCGAGGGGAGCCCCGGGCCTGCAGGGCCGCCGAGCCCACCGCAGCCCCGCCGCTCCGCAGGTGCCCCGCTGCCCCCCGGTTACGCAGGTCCCGCTCCCGCGCACCCCCCAGCCCCGCGGCCTCCCGGTTCCAGGCTCCATCACCCGAGCGCCGGCAGATTTCCCCCTCGGCGGCGTGAAAAAAAAACCCCTGATGTTCCCCCCCACCCCCCACCCCCGGGTTTTTTTTGCCTCCAAAGCAACCTCTGCCTTTCGGGAACGGCACCGCCTCTCCATCCCGCCTGGAGGCCAAGGGACCGGCAGCGGGGCAGCCGGGGCCGGGGAGCGGCCGGGCTGCGGGGGCCGCGTACGCGCCCCGCCGCCCCCAGCCCACCCGGCCGCCGCCGGGCTCCATCCAGCCCCGGAGCAGCGCGGAAGGAGGAGGGGGGCCCAAACGGGTTTCACTTCCGCCTGGTTGCAGGAACCACAAGCCCCCAGAATGTATTAGAGTAATAATAATAATAGAAAGGTTCTCTTCTCCCCCACCCCCTTCTTTTTGTCCCCCCTGAAGAGGTGGAGGGGGGAATAAAAAATAAAAGAGGCTCCCGGCAGGCAGCTCAATGTGGAGCTGGTAAGGGACTGCGACCGGCCGCCAGCATCCCGCCGGCAGCCGCGGCCGGGAGGACGAGCGCACCCTCCCCAGCGCGGAAGAGGCCAGGAGAAGGTCTGTGCTTTGCTTTTTTACCTTGCGGTCCCAGGCACAGCTCTCCTGGGAGGAAAGGGAAAGGCAGGCTCCTTGCAACCTGCTTCCCCAGCTTACAGCCAGGCAGCCGCAGCAACAAAGCCCAGCCAGGGGGTCCGTGTGGGGCTGCAGGTTGCGAGGGGCTGGGGAGAGCCCCTGGGCTCTTTGTCAGGTCCCCAGTTCTCCTTGATAGTTTCCAAGTCTGTGCCTTCGAACTGCTCCAAACCCTCTCTTCCTGTTCTGGGGGATCTGGTTAGTGTGAGGCTCCAGGGAGTTTTGTCTGTATGGAAAACGGTCCTGCCTGTGCCTGGTGGTGCTGGTCAGGCCTGGCTGCTACAGGCAGGACTGGGGTGCCGTGCCGCTGGCTGTCTCTGGCTGGGTGCAGGAAGGCAGGGTGCGAGGCCGAGGGGTCTGCAGGCTCCTTGTGGTGAGCCCCCACAGATCCAGACTGCTTGCCCTCTTGGCCAAGTTGAGTTCCAGATGTACCTGAAGTGATTTCCCCTTCTGATATTTTACGATCAGTTGCTTTTCACAGATTAAACATTTCCCAACTTTTGCCTTGTTGTTATTTTTAATCCGAAGGCTCAGTGGGATGGTCTTGACTCTCTTTGCATGAGTCACTTCCAGACTCACAGGAAGGGAATAATTGGAATGGGCTCCCTTTGAAGCCAGTTGCAGCCTAAAACATCTCCAGTTGCCAGTGATCCATCTGCCTGCCTAACCATTCCCGGCTTAGAGCTGATGACCTTGGTTTAAGGGAACACTGAGCAGTTTAAGAGATCGGTGACAGTGAACAGAATATTAGAAATGGAGATGAGCACTGTGAAATTCTGCTGAAACAAGACGGAAGGTTAAATTAGCCCATCTCCCCTTGGATCTGGAGCAAAGCTCGCCTTTGCCCTTGTTACTGTCACTTCAGTGCAGCATTTGGGCTTTCTCTTTGGCAAACTCTGGGCACACTGTCCAACAGAGACAGTGAGCGCTGAGATCATGTGAAAACTTTGTTGCAGCAAAGTCCCTAACCTTGAGAGAGATCCCGGCAGGGCTGACTCACTGGAATACATACCATCTTTTTTGCTTTTTTTTGAAAGAACTAAGTGCTCTAACAAAATCTTGTACCCTCACTTGTACATAGTTTTCTTCACAAAGGTGAAACTTGTGGTCTGTATGTCTTTAAGTAACTTAAGTAACACTCTTGTTTGAGTGAGAATTGTCAGGATGGTACAAAAACTCAGCTTAGGATAAATCTGTCTTAATTGACAGAAGAAATGTATTGACTGCTGTAATCTCTGGCATATCTTTTAAAAGATAGAAAGGCTGATGAGCTGAATGGGTAGGGCTGTCCAATGGCTCTTACATTGAAGGTAGCTTCTTAACTAGGGATCATAAATGCGCTGATCCTGTTTATATTTATCTTCATTTGCCTTTTGAAATTTATGTTTGATGCCTAAAAGAGCTGAACACCTTGAATTCCAGAGTGCTTTGATGCCTCAAACCTGTGTATTGGTAGCTGAGCCTTGTACTTTGGAAGTCTTGCCAGAAGCCTGCTCAACTTACTGTTACTTAGATGTACAGCAGTGCGTAAGAGAAGGGGTTTACTGAAAGATTGTGGAAAAGCCCCTGGCCTATCACTGCCACGTGGCTGCACTTCCTCTTCCCGTTCCTTTCCTCTTGCCCCTTTTTTGGCCAGCCGCAAGTGCAGTAGCTCGAGTTGTTTAGGAGTTAGTTGCCCACCTTAACTTTTTGCAGAAACTACAGTCACAAGAGGGAAGAGAAAGTGCAAGTTGCTCAGTTTACATGGACTTGCAGAAATGAAAGTATGGCACAAAAGAAATAAGGAGTGGTGAGATAATGCAGGCCGAGAGCTGTTTTGTGAAAAAAGAAAAAAACAACTATTCCATCTGCCATCTTGCTCTTTCCCTTCCATTAAGTCTAAAGGTGTGTTGAAAACAATTTAAAAGCTGGTGTTCTGGAGCATGTGAATTAGGCTCCTGGCTTCTGTCTGAGAGAGTGAAGTGACTTATCAGTGGTCCCACAGTTACAGCCTGGGCTAGCATCCAGCTGGTGTGCGAGAGTCCGATGTGGTGGTTAGCTGCAAAGAGTTTTAATAATGGGCTATAGAGCACAGTTATCCTTTGCTTGTGAATGCGCAGAGAAAGGCAAATACTTTTCTTTCATTCTGCTTCTCTTTGAATAAGTTCTTCTGAGGTCCCTTCTGCCTGTGATGTGGCTAGAATTTGTGGTGGAGGCAGGACGTAACTATCGCTTCTCGGTCGGCTGGAGAGGAAAGCCGTGCTTTAACCTGGTTGGGTGGTTATGTAGATCTGCTTCTGTGACATAGTTAACAGCTGCAACAGCATAGTTAAGGCTAACTAAACTATATATAATTTGTGTAAACTCAGTCTTGTGAAGGTTATCATCACTTCAGGGTTGGTTACGCTCAACTGTGAGCCTGGGGTTTATACCACGTAAACAGTTGCCTTAGCACAGAGAAGGCTGCGCAGTGGCTACAACTAACAGCAGTAAAATCTTGGCTTTGGATTATATCATTCATTGGAAAGATGTCAAAGTAAGTGAGGGGTGTTCCACCGGCTAATGAATTACAGTCGTGTAGGTAAAAGCATGGCAGAGTTCTGAACAGTACGGTACAGCTAGACCCATCCCTCTGCCATGAGGCAGCAGTGATCCAGAGTCCATTGGGAAGGGTGAGTCATTCTGCTTTCTGATGGCCGGGCGTTCTGATTTGAATTACAGAGATTTCATCTTGGCCTTTAAAAATTAGGATAACAACCCTGTTCCACCTACCCCAAAAGCCCTACCAGCAATGGCAGCGTTACTTGAATGGTGTAGTATTGATTTCTCTTTTACACTGGGTTTAGTCTAAAGAAGCCAAGGAAATCTGAATATTTATCTGCATTAGCAGAATGGCATTAAATCCAAAATCCTTAGCTGCCATGAATATTTATTCCTATCTTACCTGGCTTCAAACTGCATATCTGGCCGACTGCCATTCCTGAAGCTTATTTTCACAGAGGTTTTGGAGTGGATGCTCACACACTGATACACCTCCAGATTTCATGTTCCCTGGTATTTCTAAATGGATTGTCAGTAGTTGGCAAAACAACTACATGGAAACAGACAGTCAGTGAAGAAAGTATGGGCCCAAAAATACCTTTGGGCATCAACAGATACCGCTTTTAATCATCAGATGATAACTATTCTGGTATATATAAGTAATCCCCGTCTCTCACAATGCTCTCTAGGATTGAGTGCTTTAAAAATGTCCTCCTAGTTGAAGCCTTAGCCCTTCAGATAGAATGAGATGTGTCTTGAGATCCTCTAGGGTTTTTTCTTCTGATTTTTCTCCCCAGAAATCTTTCTTCCAGTGCATCACGTTCTAGAAGGTTCACTATGGAACCAGTGTTTGTAGTACCAGGGTCGTGGTCTATTGAGCACAGCAGGATATGCATTTTATCTCCCTGAACACATTGAGAGCGTGGTGGATGAAGTGTTCATAGAGTGCACTGGAGAAGGTTTCTGAGTGTAAAGCTCTCCAGTGCAGATGCTGACCGTTGTGGATATTTTGTGGGTAGTGCTATTAGTCATCTTAGCTGAGCACCGGCAGTCTGCCTCTATTCTTGATCCGTGCAGAGGATCAGCTTAAGTATTATAAGCATGTATTAATGTTTACTAAGGCTCTGTAGTATGGTCCCAAATATACCCAGGAAAAATCACAGAATAATTTAGGATGGAAGTGACCCATGGAGGTTATCTAGTCCAACCTGCTGCTCAGCGCAGGGCCAATTTGTAGCAGACTACTCCTCGTGAAAACAAGAAATATCTAATCAGAATTCCCTATGTTTCAGTTTGTGTCTGTTACCCTTCACTGTACTCCTCTTGGAAGAGTCTGGCTCCATCTTTTCTATGCTTTCATGTTAGCTACACCTATATAGATACATACATATATAGATATAGAGAGAGAATAAGGCTAGAAGAGATGGGAAAGGGTCCTTTTTATAGATGCTACTGGTTGCAGGCAACCTCACAGTTTTTTCTGTATTCTGATTTTTTTCCTTTAACTACACCTTGTTGAGACAGGGTTTTGGAGCCAGTGGTAGTAGTGTGAGAGCAAGGTACTGCACCAAGATCTTCATGTGGTTTGCTCTGATGTGAATTTAAGATTGGCACAGCTATAGCCTTGCCATGAACCTGTCTAGTGACACCACAGAGTCTCCTACCTCCCACCTTCAAATCCAGCATTATGTGACAGACTGTGGACTGTGTTACAGGGCTGGATTAAGTGCTGAATTAACGTGCCTCCTCCCACCTGTGGGGTTTTCTGTAAGCCTCTTGCAGTTTCAAGTGCTTGAAACTCATTTGTTGGCATGTTTTTTCCCTAAGGGATTAATTTGATTTTGGGAGTAGATCCATCTCGTAATATTTGTGTGGTGTAAGACATTTCCTTCCCTGGTACTGCACTGTCCGAGTGCGCCCCAAGCAAAGTCACAGACAACCGTGTCAGCAGTTTCCCAAACTTCAAATCTTGGATACTATCAACTCTCTGCATTTTCTGCAAGGCGGCTTGTGACCGTGAGCATCAAACACTACAGAAGTGATATGTTTCTGTGGGAAAGGTATGGATCACCTACTCTGGCCTCACATGTCACTAGCGCCTCATGAACGAGGGCTTTGGAACACGTGTCAGCCAAAGCAGAGTAGAGATGAAACCGTGTAGGAGATAAAACCTCCTTTGTAGGTGAAATAATGGACGATGTCCCCTCCTAAATACAGTGTTTGTGCATGCTGAAGTTGAGAAGTTTAGACTTAATTTTCCCCATTCCTCCCATCTCCTGGTCCACTGCTCCTTTTCTATAATGTTGTTGTTAGGTTGTGTGGAGTTCGTTAATGACATCTTTTCCAATAGGCTCAAGCAGGTTAATGTACTTTGCCCTACACATGATGATGTATTAAAAATCAGTTACACACCGATTGAATTTTCGGTAATAATTTCTGTTCTAGTCCTTAACGGCTAATTTATGCAGAGGTCAGCAGAGGGCAATAATCAAACAGTGTATCTTACGTAATAAGACAGAGTATCAGCTGGAAAAACTGACCTGCTGTCTGGCAGTTGGTGCGAACTTGTTATTTTTGTGGAAGCGTAAGAACTGCCATATTAGAGTAGGTCTGAAGGTCACCGATACGACTCGTCCCGGGTGGCCCAGGGGACAGTGTAAGACCATACCATAGGAACTCACGGGCTAGCCCGTTTCCCCCCATTATAGCTCATTTTTTGCCTTCAGAGATGGGCACGTATGTTTCTCACAAGTTTATCATTATAAATTTAAACTCTTTCCAGCAGCAGTCATATTAAATCCTAGAATAGGCTGCCTAGGGAGGCTGCAGCATCTCCGCTGCTGAAGATTTTTGGGAGTACGAAAGCAAGTATTGCTGAGGACATAAGATTCAAGTGGGGGGCTCAGGTCTGCACCAGCAGCTGAGAGCTTCCAGTTCCCACACACGTGAGGACTCCTGCGTGCCTGCAGGACAACCTCTCTTCCTTGCCCGTCTCCCAGCTCTTGCCATGAAAAACATCACTTTCATCCCACCTGCGGGTGCCTGGACGACACAGGGCTGATCAGGCAGAGCTGGGGCTGGGGCGCTGCAGCCTTTCTGCCAGGTTAAGTAGCTCTGAGCAGTGCTTGTATGGGAAGGGTCAGCATGGAGATGTCCTGGGGGCCAGTGTGCCGGGATTCTTTGGTGGACTGTACCCGTATGCATTTCTAATCCCTTTTTGGATCTTCATAGGTTCTTGGTCTAGATGACTGCCTGGTTGATGACTTCTAGGTTTTAATTATCTGTGGTGTAGGTGGAAAACATGTCTTAATTGCTTTAATCTGCCTACTTCGTAGTGGAAGCTTTGGTTCTGTAGCCTGATGAAGCACCCATGTAAGGGAGCACTGCAGGAGGCAGAGAAACATGTTTGTTTCAGGGTGATATTGGCAAACAAAGAGAAGCTGGGCAAAGCCTGGGAGAGGTTACCATTTCTCTCTTTCAGGATACCGAGGTAGTTACACAAATACATTAAAATATGACATGGAGCAGTGGGAAAAGATGCGCATAGAAAACCCAGTAATTCAGTTGAACTCCAGGGGAGTTTTTGCTTATCTTCAGTTTTGCTCCACACCTAACCTTTAATGTATCTCACCAATCTTTCCATTGCACAAGGGCCTCACCAAAGTTTGATTACCTCTTTTAAAGAAAACAGTTCATTGCTGAGAAACAATGAATCAAATCCTTCAGGTTAAATTGTCAGCAAGAGCCCAAAACCAAGCAAGGCGGTAAGACGGCTGACCGCGGGAAGAAGCCCTGGAAAGGCTGTTACTGAAACAGCCTTCTCTGCATATCGGCAAAGCTCCTGCAGCAGAGGCTTCCACACCGGCTGGTCACTGTGCCAAACACACATTGCCAGGACAAACTTATCTGAGCAAGAGCACTGTAAATACAGGAAGATACCAATTTAGTGCCGAGGTCACAGGACTATAATCAGCTGATTTGGATTCTGTCCCCGATTCTCCCGTTGCCTTGCTGTGAGAGGTTGGATTGTTCCGTTAACCTCCCTGCACTTTGCCTGTCCCAAACAGAAAATTGTTATTTATCTCTTTGAGATCTTTGTAAAAAGGATGCAAAGTATCATCCTCACTCTTCTCAAAGACAGCTAGAGGCAAATGATATAAAAGCTCTGTAAGTGCAGCGCATTTTGGCCTGGCAGATCTTTAACTGCCATTTCATGGGACTCCTTAATAGTTGCAAGGACCGAAATGGAATATCCTCCTCTCTCATAGTCAGAAAGGCACTTCAGGCAAGCGCCTGCGCAGCCGGTCGCCCAGCACACAGTGCACTGGGAGAGCACATGCCCACGACAGATGACATGAGGTTTCGTCACAGCGTGGGATTTTGTTTCTGCCACACCAGCCGCGAAGCATGGCAACCGTGTGACAAACGGGACAGAAGCCTTATGCCTGTATTCTGGGGTTTTCCCATAGGGTCAAAGAAACTCTCCATTTTCATTTTCAAGTTATTGCTTATATTATTAATTAATGAAGGGTGGAGATAAAGAGGTCACTTGTTTTTGCCTCTCTTTAATTTTTATCGGGGGAAAAGTTATACCTTTAAGAACTGTTTATTTTACGATTTTTCCGCTGCTAACGGCTAACGACATTTACCACTGAGCTTCTCAGCTGTGGCTGGAGTATCTTTGGCTCTGAGCCTGCACAGGAAGAATAAGGGAATAATAAGCTGAAGGGCTAGTTTTAGGGGATTTTTGCCTATTGTTTGTTTTCTTCATGATGTGTTTGGTGCTTGTTTCCATGAGAAAACCCTAGGTAACCACAGAAGTGAGGAAATTCTGGTATCTTGGGAACTGAGGAGTGAAAGATGAGAAATCTGAGGCAGAGGAGATTTGCAGGCAAGAAACTGTTTATGTTTTTACAGAACATTCAGCACTTGCCTGCAGTGCTTTAGCTACAGGTTTTTTTTTTTTTTTGTAGACCACCCCAACTTGGCTGCTTAGCAGGATCTGAGAAGAATAAATTAAATGTTAGAGAACATTTTAAAATAATACTTTATGAACATAATCTCGACTCTATGACTATAAATATTCAGCATAAATGCGGCGCAATATCTTTACATAGTGTTTGACTGTAATGTCTGTGTTTGTCTTCTTCCCTTCTCTCCCTCTAACTCTGTGATGAGTGTGAGAAGTCTTAGCACTGACAGAGGGGGGATGACACTTCCCCTCCGGCAAGTGTTAACCACCTCTCCGCATCTGTTCGCCTTCTGGAGCCACTTACAAGGAGACACCTACGACAGTGGAAAGTTCTTTCCCCAAAGGTAGTGTCAAGGAATGTGGCTAGATGTACATTTTCTCGCTGTTAAACAATGCTGAGTATTGAGCAGTGGGTCTTTTCAGTGGGCTACGTTCCAGTGGCAAGGTTGCAAATCCTTGTTTGGTATAGTTTTTAGGACTTCCATTCCAAGAAGTGTCTGATTGGAAGGAAGTTGAGTGAGAATTGAAATTCTTGAAGATCAACAGTTCTGAAAAGTAAGCCCTAAGCAACTCTGCCTGAGATTACATAGGGAACCAGCTTTCAGTCCCTGTCCCTGGTGTTTTTGCGTATTTCAACTGTCAATCGCAAAATCCTCAGCCGTCCTCCGAACGCCTCATCCAAGAAAGGACGCTCATAATTCAGTGGAGTCCAGTGATCTTGCGACCCAGACCATCCTCCAGTTTATTCAAAGGCTTTCCCCAATTCCAAAATGTTTCTGAAGAACTCATCATTTTCAGGCAGTTCATGTAGAAGGAAATGTGCTGAGCAAGATACAGAAATAATTTGCTTTCACTACCCAGATACGGCTTCTTGAATTTTCCATTCAAGCTCAAGAACTATTGCTATTTATTCAAGTAAGATGATGAGCTGACTTATTTTCAGTTGGCAATTAGTACATTGGCTTTAGGGAGTGAAAACTGTGTTACATGAGAAACAAGAACAGCAACATCAACAGAAGATTTTCGTCTGTTCCTTGTGCCAGTTTGTGTTGTGTGTAAATCTGTAATTCTCAGCTGCCTCACCATCACCCATGTCTGGAATCTGGGGTGTGCCTGTGGTCTGGAGTGACTTGCCTTCGCTAGCTCTTTGTCAGGCTTGTTCCAGAGAACAGCTTAGCAAACGAAGGGCTTGTTTAGCCGGCCGAGATCCGTTCTAGTGAATCCATGGCACTGTCATCCCTAGATTTTTGCACTTTTGACTCGGAATGAGGTTAACCATCTATTTGAAACCCTGCAGATTTTTAATACTCGTCTTTGCTTCAGAAGTTCCCATCATGGGAATCTCAAAGGGGATCCTAGCAGGTGAACCCATGATTGGAATTTTCTAGAATAAGTGCAGTGGTAAGGAAGAGGTACACAGGCACACGATATCTGTATGGATTGGTTTAGGTCCTCTTTTTAATCCTGTGGGTTTGGGAGTGGAAATAACACCTCCTTTTTTTCTTCCCGTTTCTTCGATGGAGGAAAAAAAAAAAAGGAATGAGCTCTGCTCTTCCATGCCTTTCTTGCAGAGAGGTTGTGAGGTAGTCGGCAATCTCTCAGTTAATGCGCTTCCTGTTTTTTGATAAACTGACTTCTTATAGGTTTTTCCAGATTTCATTTGAGTGATGGGTGTGATGAGTGGAGTTGAAACATTCTCTTGATGGTTTATAACCAGCCAGGAAACAAACTCAGCTTAGCATCCCTGTCCAAGGGGCGCAACGTGTGAACTACAAAAGGACTGCAAAGTCACATTGTCAGAAAACAGAAATTAATTATTAATTAATTAATTCAGAAATCAGAATTAACTCAGCAGGGAAGACAGCCATGTAAACCAAGCTCTATTAAAGGTAAGATACCAGACACACATTCTGTGAAACAGCTTATTTAAAGTGGAACTTACCTCTGCTTACTAGAGGTAAGTGAAATAGCTCAAGAGAGAATGCATGTGATATCCTAAGTCTCAATCTGAACTTCTCTCTGAAGAGTTCAGGCCTTGGCTGCTTTTTACTTAGCTCTGAGGCTGAAATTAGGAACGGGGTGAAGTTTTGCCTCTTTTCAGATCAGGACAGTCTTATTTTTGAATCCAGGTGAGCATGTGGATTTCATGCTATTGTTGAAGAATTTGAGGCACAGCTTCCAATTTTCTATCTGGAATTTGTTCCGGTTCTCAATGAGACAGTCAAGCTGCATGTCAATGGATATACCATTTGTGCTTGCAAGCAATTACAGCTGCAATTGATTGCATACAAAATTAGAAACAATTTATGAAAAAAAAACCCCTAAATTTTAAGAACTCTTAAGTCATTTGTCTGGAAGTGTTTTAATGCATACAAACAAGGGCTGTTCCTTTCCTTTTGTTGTGTGTCTGAAGTTTGAATAAGGTGCTTATGGAGTGCGAGTTGGTACAAAGGAGATGGATTTCTTTATTGCTTGATTTGCTCGTGAAATACATTTTATGTAATGAAGCAGGATGAGAAAACCAAAACAATGCTGTTGTCTCATTTGGTAGGAGGCAGAGATTGTGTGGACAAGTGAAAGCTTGCTTAAAGGCAATCTGTGACCCACTCCCTACTATTCTTATGCTAATGTGAGAATGGGTATCCTGGGCACCATCTGCTGTCCCAGAGGTCCCGGCCTTGGGCGCTCAAAATTGCTTTGCTTTATTAATGCTAGGCCATCCAGAACAGCAGCGGTGCATTTGTTATAGTCTATGAAATCACAGGTTCCAATTGTAAGCATACAGAGGTAATTGTCACTTTTAATAATACACTCAAACATGATAGCTACCACTTTTTCCAACCTCTTAGGCAAAGATGCCGCCTTTCAAGCTGTAGTTACCTTCAGCAAATCCAACAAAGGCCGCCCTGGCTTTTCAGGGAGATGGGTTTTGCTTCCTTGGAAGGTCATTTCATTACGTATGGGATGGATTTATTGGCTGGCTCTGTGTTTTAACTTTTGTAAATGCCCCCTAGAGAAACAGAGGAGTGTCTTGATATAAATCAAAATTAATAAATAGAACATATGATGTGATTATTTTTAGAGGGGCTAAAGGGATGTGGTATCAAATATCCTTAACTAGTCTAATTAAGCCAGTTGAGGTTTAAAGGACACCAGGCATGAGTTTTGCCTAAGCTTATTGGCAAAACAAATGGCTACAATCTCAGTTGTAAGTATCTTAATAAAGTCTCCTCTAATGATGATTCTGTTTGTGCTTATTAGCTATATAGTTCTTTCAGTGTCCATAGCTCTAATTAGAAAGCAATTCCTCCTTCTGTTCAAGCATCTGAGTACTTAGATTGCTCATTATCAAGTACCTGTGAGATACAAGTCAGGATAGTTCAAGTGTGAGCTAGCAAGCTAGGTCCACCTGACTCGCTGCCTTGGGTCTGTCGTCTCAAAAGACGCAGAGCACGTGAAGGAACAGGTTCCCCAAGGCTGTTGGGTGATCCAGTGAGAGCGTAATTTTGGGCTTGTGAGTTTGATTCTCCTGTTCTCTCCATTTCAACTTGATGCGTGTGCAGAATTTATTTACAGTGACCTCTGTGATGAAAAAAATTAGCCAATGAACTAATCATCTCCAGTTACCTCAGTAAGCAACATACAGCCAACAGGGAGAACAACTTTCAGTAGCTGCTTTGTCCCCTCCCTTGCCTCCAGAGCTTTCTGTTGTTTTTTTTCAGTTACGGGTGAAGGAGACAAGCACTCCAGGGCCAGGGAAAATGGGAGTTAATTACACCGTGGAAGGGGATAGTTGTGCAATGCTAGTTCTTTCCCATCCCTGTCTCAAGTGCTTAAAACCAGAGAGAACAGAGGCGTTCTTCAGTACCATCCTTTGCTTATTCTGGAAGCATTGGAAACACAAAGCTGGACCTCTTTCCCGTAATTGAAGTCAACGAGGAGAAGGCTTCTCTTTGGTCTCAGCATTCGTGTAAATTGTGCCAAGGTCAAGTGAAATGCGTCAGAGGTGGATCTAATATTACAATATATATTTTAGAAAAGAGAATAATATTTTAACAGCATGTGTATGCACTCCTTAAGATGTTCTGGATGAATCTGTATTTCAAAAAATCTAAAAACCAGTAGGTTTTGCTTTTGGTCTCCTTGCTGTAAAAACTAGAAGGAAGTCCCCGAGACATGCATAGAGGAGAAGGTATTTGGATCTGGAAGACTAAGTCGAACAGTGGGATATGAAAGATTGTTCTAGAAATCACTCTTGGTAACATTCGCCCTTGGATCCATCTTCCTTACTTTCCGCGTTTACTTAGGTCTCACGCCTGCATCTGGCCCATGGAAAAGAGTCCTTGTTGAAGAAACTCTGTCTTAACGGAGGGCTGGTGTAAAACAGAGGTGAAGAGAGGGGAGATGTGGCATTCTACAAAATCGTGAGCGAGTCTTGGTTCTTCTGTGCAAGACTCTCTGGAGTGACAGCTTTAGTTAGAGATAGTGCAGTTACTTGCTTTTGGAATGCCTAATATTGTTTCCTTCAAGTTGAGTTAATTTAACTTACTGCCACAGCATATTTAATTTGTTCCCTTGTCAGCAGCTACTGGATGTCTTCTCTTGTCCTTGTTATGGGAAGGACAGTTGGGAAGGCCAGAGGGCAAGGATGGCTCTCTGAGACACTGGATGCTGACAGTGGCTCAGCTTTGGTCTTCATTATCTTTGTGTTTGACTTGATCTAAACTGAGCCAGGTACTTGGTTCCTAGGTAGGTATTTTAAGATGCCGAGATACCAGTGTTACACAAGTATTTTGGAAAACAGACCTTCTCTCCTTCTCCCCAAACATGGTGACATTTGCTGCTGCTTGGTGCAATGACCCAGCTGGGGATCAAAGCCTCATGGTTAACCAGGGACTGGCACTAGGAAGTTAGAACTTGTTCTTGCACCCGTTTTAATATTTAACATACAGTTAGATAGTTTGATGGGCTCTGGAAGCTGTTAATTATAACAGCAGAGGGATTACTTCCCCCTCTACCTTGCGAAACCAGGAGAACACTGAGCAAAAGTGCATCTAATAGAGTTCCAGAGCTGGGCGTACCTGGCCATGTTGGGGTGACTGTTGCTTGGAAAACAAGAGCTAGTGTGTTCTCCCCAGTCAGCAGCTTCTCCTTTCCCAGAATTCTTGTGAGTACTCACTTTCTACCTGCAGATTAAAACATCTTTAAACCTTAAAAAAAACTTCTTGTGGCCTGATTTACATCCTTCCATTTGTGCACAGTCATAGCTCTTTTCTAAGCAGAAAGAGAAAAAAGTTTTAGCAGAAGACAGGGGAGGAAGAAAGCTGAATAAAACAGCAATAGCAAAGATGGGAAGAGCAAGGCTGCTCTTTTTCTTCTGCTGGTTCTGTTCATCTCCTGGTGCTGCCGGGACACCTCCCGCTTACAGGCCCATACTGCATGCGCTCAGCAAGAACTCTCTCTCCGCTGTGTGTGCGTACAAGGCAACTGATTTGCAAGGCCTAATTTAAACTGGTAGATCAAAATGCTTGCAGCTCTGCATACGCTTCCTCAGGAGAAAGGAATGTTTTCCCATTCCTGTCTTACTTCATATTTCACAGCTGCAGTCTGTCTTGTTTTCCCCCTGCCTAAGGCCCAGCAAGTGCTGCAATGCACAGGGGTTTAAAGGATTATTTATTTTAGGGCATTGATGCCTTCTTTGAACAGCTATGTATGTTTGGTTTGTTTTACCAGGGACTCTTACTAGAGCAGCATGGGGAGTTTGCAGGGAGAAAAGGGAGGCGGTAAGTTTGCATATATCTTTCAAAAACGTGTTATATAAAGGTAGGCCTCTCAAATTATCTTGAGCAGGATGGATTGTGATGATCTTTGCTTCTGTGTTCATTTTTCTTTCGCAGTGGCTGCACATCCCACTTTCTCCGCCTTGGTGTAACTAACTCCATCTCTGATTGCATTGGTAGCTGAATGTCCTTAAGTTATCCAGCACGGGTGAAAGTGGTAGGAAAATTAACTTCCATTAACTTCAGCAGGAACATGGTTAGTCCTTAGCTGCACCATCTCCAGCCAGAACTGGTTCTGGTTCTAGCGTAGAAAGTGACGCATCGATAAACACCTGCCAAGTTCTGATCCCTGGCCTGTGGTCCTCTGCATCATTATGCCAATGGTACATTGCTGCTCTACTTCTAAGAAAACTTCTTGGAAAAGGAGGTAGACTTATACCTTGGAAAAATAACTTGGAAACAGCCATGATGGCTCTGGAAAGCTTTCAGCCTGGTAACTTGTTGAGCGTCTCAGCCATCTTGTATTCCAGGATGGTGTAGCAGCACCAAGTCTTGTAGTTTGGTCAGGCTACTGCTGAACAGTGCCATCTTAGAAACGTTGATACTCTACCAGCAAAAGAGTGCGAGGACATGGCTTGCCCCGTTAAATGGGAGGTGTTGCTTTTGAATCGTAAGGGCAGAGATGGAAGCGTGATCTTCCTGCCAGCTTGAGATCCTGAGAGGGTGGACTCTTGCTTCATGCTAAGCTTTTATTTGATTATTTCCACTAATAGGCACACCACCTTGCCATCCGCCTTCTCCCACAAAAGAATTCAACAGCGGAACCCAAAGAATGTGGCAAAGCTGAAATGTATAAATGTATGTTAAACCCCCCTCTCTCTGGAATCATTTGCATTTTTTAATTCAAGGGGGAACTTGGAAGTCCATCCGTAGTGTGCCGCTTATCAGCCTTCCCGATGCCTGGTGGGATTTTGCCAGCTTAGGGCTAGTTTGTCCTGATGTGTATGGGAATGCTGGAGGAATAGGTTGGTTTAGACATGCTGGTGTAATGTGATATATGCAATTAATGTTTTGCTCTCTGGTCTCCCACCCTCAAAATGAGTAAGATACAAAGCGAAGTCTTGCCTTAAGCCTTCCCCAGAGCTTTGGAAATGTTTGGATCAAGGCCTCCTGGAGACCCAGAATTCAGGCTACTTCTTTATCCCATCCCGAACCTGGGCAGACATTGATGGGTTCAGTAAAGCCCCGATGTCTCTCTCATACAGCCAAAGGGCACAAAGTCTCCTGCAGTAGCTCAGGCTGCGTGAAGTGCGTGTGACAATTCCAGCAACATAAGAGGTTTCCTCTAAGATACGTTTTGTATAGATCTGTAAGTCCAAGCACAAATGTGCTTCATTAGGTGTCCTCTTTGTGATAACTGGGAGAGAGTGGGTAACAGACTAAATCCATCCCAACGGCATCCATAAGAGGAAAACATTTCCAATATCTTTTTTACCTGGAAGAAACCTATACAAGAAAACATGTTTCTAATGAAGATATGCACCGTTATTCACTTCTATGTATTATCAACAATCTGATGAGGTTGTATATTTTTTTCTAAAATCCTAGCACCAGAAGTGAGGTGATTTATGGGAAGATTCTCTGTTTTCATTTAGAAGAAGGTTTCTAGTTCCCCTTGCTGTAAAGGGGGGGGGGGAAAGGAGGGGAAAGGAAGGCTTGAATACATAGCTGCAAAAGGCAGAAACACCATAAGGCAAATAAAATGTATAATACCTAAAAACATCTTGATTTCTAAGCCAATATCATTATTTTTTAGGATCCGAGTAATGATTTTTGAATGCGCNGGGGGGGGGGGGGGGGAGCGGAAGGAAGGCTTGAATACATAGCTGCAAAAGGCAGAAACACCATAAGGCAAATAAAATGTATAATACCTAAAAACATCTTGATTTCTAAGCCAATATCATTATTTTTTAGGATCCGAGTAATGATTTTTGAATGCGCAGGTTGGCTTCGGAGACAAGAGACCTGATTTTCACAAGTGCTAAGTACTTTACTCCAGCTGTCACACCTATAAAAATCACCCATTAAAATCGTGCCTGGGGTTCAGTAGTCAGACATACACAGTTGCGGGGTGGAGATAAGAAATGCAGATAGCATGGCGTATACAGAGCTTTACTGTACCTGCGATGTGTCATGGTAAGTGTGAGCTATGTTAAGCAACGTTGTCTTCTCTGAGGCACAAACAAGAAATAACAGTAGGGGCTTCTTCATATTGTCTTTCTGGTCTTTTATAATGTAAAGTATCGATGTAAAAATATTACAAACTAGTTGTGACATCGGCATAGCTGAGTTTTATGTCTAAGGAACAAATTAGGTTAAAGGGAGGGGGAAGTAGAGAAAAACACCCGATAGCATAGGGAAGCCAGAAAGGATCTTTCTCTAAGGAATATCCTAAAGTAAAACTGCACAAATTGGGAATTTTGTCTTCATTTGAAAAAATGGGTGCATGGATATTGCTGCAAAGCCCTAATGGAAACAAAGCCCATCTCACGGTGTTATTTCATTGCAAATTTTGCTGTTTTGAGGTTTTCCTTAAGGCCTCAGCTCTTGGATTCAGGGGATACTCTCGGCATCCCTTAAGGAAGAAATATCATCTGTTCCCCATCCATGGAAGAATGAGTGGAAATCTGAGCCAGCTGCATGTTAAAGAGGAGAGCCCTTCCCCATCCCCAACCCCAAGACTGCTGTTTGTGTGTATTTATTTTGAGGACTGACTCTTGATTTTCAAGTGCTCGGGGTTAGTGATACTCCACCTTTTACCCCAAGGCCACCGATTCTACCTGCCTGTGCACTTCCCAGTGGAGTTTACCTCATTTAGCTACCTTGGGGTCAGGACCACAGTGCTGCATCTATGCTAGACTTTAATCCAAGGGCAACAGTTCCGCTGTAAACACACTTTTTGGTCTTTTTGCAGTGAAGGCAGGCTTCTTTGAAAGTTCAGGTTCAAGGCCAGCAAATTATCAGAAATAATACAAGCACTCAGAGCTTTGAATGTTTTGTAGTTTTAAAATAGCCTAAAATTTTACAACGGGAATGAAAGGGGAGGAATTGCCTGACAAAATTTTGGGGATTTGTTTGCAGTCATGAAGTCTGGCATGAAGTGTATGAGTCTGTGTTTGAGTTACTGCAACAAATTAGTAAGTCACATGCTAAGTCCTTACTTTGAGATACCTTTTGTATTTAAAACATGCTATAAAAGAAATGGGGTTTTCCCAGCAATTTCAGTGGGCTTTGCAGGTCTTTTGATGGGGGAGGAAGATGACTTGGCTTTTGAGTGAGGTGGCAGAAAGTTGTGTGTGTGAATAGCAGTAAAGAAAGGAGAGTCCTTAACACGAGCGCCTGATATATATTCTACCTGCTCATTTTTCCAACAAATATATACGCATCAAAGATGAAAGTCCCTCTGTGAACAGTGCTGAGCCAGACTTTCCTAACAGAGTGCTCTGAACGAGCTCCTTTCACCGCACAGTTCTACTTGTGCTTTTCAGTGAAATATGCTGGTATTTCCACCTACGTCTTCTGCTGCAGGAGGCTTTTCTCTGTCTACTGGGGATCCTCCTGAATGTGGAGGGGACACAAAATCCCTCTCCCTGCAAGTAAAAAAAGAGAGCTCGGTTTTGTACAATGTAGTGGTAGCTGGCAGATGAAGCTGTGTGTCCACAGAAAAAGTATTCTTTTTTTCTGTATAAAGGGGCTTAAAGTGGGTTAATTAACACTGACCCCATTTAAAGGGATGGCTTATGTGCCCGCTTGAGGGAGAGGAAGTTAGAGTCTCACGTGTGTTTGTTGGTGGAGATCTCTCTTTAAGTGTATGTGTAGCCCGGTGCTGGGCTGAACAGGCAATGAAGCCTGACAAATCAAGCAGCTGTTTGCCCCACAATAAGCCAGCTGGTTTGAAATCCAGGCTGTGTCGCACGGAGTCCCTTGCATATTCAAAACCAGGGCATATTTGCTCCTTTAATTAGTGTTCCCCCTGGTCCCTGGAATATGCATTTGTGACAGGGGGCTTGTTAACAGAAGATCAAGAAAGATTTCCTGCTTTGCCAGCCTCTCCGAGGGGGAGAGGAGGAGGAGGGCTGGGGGACCACTCACCGCATGGGAGGGTTGCCATGTGGCTGGGGCAGATTTTGGGGGATGGAAGAGGGGATGGAGGGAAGCTGCTCCTGCTCATTGCACACAGGGTTTGTGTCAAACCAGCAGTGTGCATTTTGAGCTGAGCTACAGCAATGTTTAAACTTGAGGGAGGATTCTGGCATGGTTGCAGTTTGGAGAAGTGGCCTTTAGGACTGTAAACTTTTCCTTGGCCCCATCTCTCATCAGGTGCGTGGAAGAGGCTACAAAAAACAACTGGCTTGGTGGTTACGTCTGTAGCGTGAGGGTCCCTCCTGTGTGATCCCAGCAGAGATCCCACACAGATGTGCCCTCCGCCAGCTCCAGGAGTGAGAGAGAAACCTCCTGTGTGACTAATGTAATGCAACTAAGTAGGCTCTTGTTAAATGACTGACTTAGCTGAACCCTGATGATTCAGTTATCTTTTGCTCCTGCATGTCTGAGTCTTTTCCTGACAAGGTAACACAGTCCTCATAGCCTTGCTGATAAACCCTGGGCACTTAAGAGCACAACGAAGGAATTTACCTGATGCTCCCAATCTCCACAGGGGATATTGCCTCTTGGTGTCCTTTTATCAGTGACTTCAGGTGATATAATCAGAAAGCTGCTCGTATTGAAGTATTATTAGTAACACTGAGAACTGTCAGATCACTTTGGGTGGATTTGCTCTCTCTCTTCTGGCTTACTGTGTAGGAGAGGCAAGGCCAGCCCTCCATTTCCAGGGAAACAAAAGGTATTAAACTTCCAATAAAGCTTCTTTTTAAAAGAACGATGATAAATTAGCAAACTGTTGAGTGGGGTCATTTGTTCTGTGGAAGCAAAGCATTGATCCCCCCAAGATTCACCTTTTTTTCCCCTCATTTCAGCAGTATAATCGGGAATGGATTAAACGGTGACTCAGTTTAACCCTTTGTTTGTAAGAATGGTGTTAGGAGCAATCCAAATGAGGAGAAAATGGAAATCGGTATTTAGTGTCTCAGAAAAGTGCGTCAAATTAACAACTGTTTGCTAATTTTTCATATTATTATTGCTTCCGTTTAAGGCTTGGAGAGAAATAGAGAAGCAAGTCTGAAGAATCTCATTAGAAAACCTGATCAGTCCTTTCCTTCTGTATTTTACCTTGAGAGATAAAGGGGAAATTCAAACTGAAAATGGACCACGGGTAACAGCTGAAAGGCCTTATTGCATACAAAGCAATGGGCTGGACTATAAGAATTATCTGCCAAGAGGTGACTTCAAGGAAAACGACGCAGTAGGATTTGAAGAAGTAGAAAAATTGTAGCAGGGCTAACAGCTTTGGCAGCTCTGAAGCGAAGACAACGTGGAGGGCAGCGTGACCCTTTTAGGCTGCAGTGTCTGCTCTTTGAGAGGATCCCCTTTTGCACGCAATCATTCTGTGTGATCAAAAAAGGTGTAGTATGGGGGCAGGATGGGGCTGTTTGTCTGCCTAGAAACTTCAGAGCTTCTTGGAAGTGGCACTGAAGTAAGCGAGAGCGTGGTAGATCATCTTGCTCTGTGCTTCATTAGCTGTTGAAAATAAATTGTACACGTTGTTTAGTTAATTAAGTTTCCGAGCTGTGTAATAGCATGTTTTCTGGAGAGGTGCTTTAATGGCACCACAGAGTATCCTTGAGCAAATGAAAAAGACATTGCTTTGAAAGGTAACTGCTCTGAGTCACACAGCAACTTTTTGGAAATGCCTGGGATGTGTCAGGCAGAAAGACACGTCGTTGTTATCGGGAGGGCAGTCCATGCTCCTGGGCATCCACTGAGACAGGGAAAGACCTACCATTCCCAGGAGAGCCTAGTAATGTGGCTTCTGGTAGGGAATTCTGCCCCCAGCCCTCCAGAGGGGAAAAGGGCGAAGCTCACAGGACTCAGCTGCTCCAAGATCTGACAGCAATCCTGCCCACACTCTCAGGGAAACCCATGCACCTGCTGCCTTGTGGACCTGAACCCAGCAAACCCAGTGAGATGATTCCCGCTGCTCTTGGTACCTTTGGAGTGGGCCCACCAATGCTTTGTTGCCATATTTAGGGCTTTTAGTGACAGCGAACCAATGTGGAGACTATAAAAGGTCAGTCATGCGTCCTGTGGCTCCCTTCTTCCCATCTTTCTATGTTTTCTTCCCATTTGATTGTCATTTCCCTTTGTTCAGGGCCTTGTTTTCTGACCTCCTGCAAACCCGCTCTGCTTGGTGGTGTGAAGGGAAGCTCCCAGACCGACTCCTCAGGGTTGTGAGCTCTCTTCCCTCATGGCAGCAGCAGAACTGCCGAGGCAGCCTGCGCCCAAACAGCTCCTCTCACACGCAGAACCTGGCCACGCTAGCACAGTGTTTTGGGTCTGAATTTGGACGTTAATTTGGATCTGGATTTGCCTGTGTAGAAAAGCGCTTGGATCAGACCTTTGGTCCAAGACTCCTTGAGGATGGAAACTATAGCTGGCTCCCAGAGCCGGAGGGGCTTTGGCTGAGGCACTTGATGCTTTGTATCAGCCCAGGGGCGGGGTGTGAAGGTCCAGGAGACGCCGGCAGTTGATGTTGGGGCAAACTCAAGCTCATCTCTTTCTGCCTGAACCTCTGCTGCTGTATGCTCTGGATGCTGTTGTCCTGTAGCAGAGGCAGGAAAAGCAGAGGTGTCTTCACCCTTCACTCCCCTTCCAGGGAAGAGGGACATGGGGAGAGGTGAGATGTGAGAACAGGGGGAGCGCTGAGTGTTGTGTTGGGCTTGCTACGTTACAAACAACTGCTCATCGCAAACCTTGCTTTTGGTTGCATTTCCATCTGTCCCTGTTGGCTGCTTCACTTGACGAAGCTTTTGATTTCGTACCTTCCTCTCTGTGGGTGCTGGAGGGAGGTTTCCCGTGCGAGGCTGCTTTGCTTAGATGCATCTGGGACATGTCCCAACTGCCGGGCCAGCCGTGCCCTGCCGCTCGCTGCTGGGGGCAAACGGGGCAGGACCTGCATGTGAAAATGGAACGGGCGCCTTGATACAACACGAATCACAGAATGCCTCCATACCGAAGTTTGTTTTGCGGCTGTGTATTCCTCCTCGTGTGCTCTGCCAGGTGAATTCCCGTTCCCCGTTGTCCCTCAGCAGGCGTGGTTCTGTCCTCCTGCAGCTTCCTCACTGATGGAGAGGCGGTTGCAGGACCTGCGCCTCCTGGGGAATACACGTTTATTGCTGAAGTGTTTAGGGTTTGAGACATTGCTTTCTGATTCTGTAGCTCACAAATTCCCCTAGTACCAGCACCTCTCCCCGCCTTCCCTGCCTGGTAGATTTTTCTTTGATGAAAGCAAGCAGCACGTGTGTTCGGAGTGCTGGCGAAAGGGAATTTCCTAACTAAAGGTGAACTGTTAGGGCATGTGTGGTCTCCCTTTAGGAAAGTGAGTATGTTTGTAATAAAATTGTTCCTGTGTAGATGAAGACTTTTTGATCTAAAAGTTCAAGCTGCTTTTTGGCTTCCATAATGGCTCCCTGGATTGTTTGAAAATCTTGACTTGGTTACAAAGTCTGGTATAACGTGTATGCGTGGCAGTCCAGAGCAGAACTTACTGGTTATTTAACTGTAACCCAGGGCCTCAAGGGAAGACCATTATAATGCACTTGCAATATTTTCACTGTATGTGGGTGAGCTCACTGGTTGGTTCTGTATGTACAGAGAGGGACAGGGGTCTTTTGCAGTTTGTTAGCCCCGTGATTTTCACAAGATGCAGGAAAACTGGAACCACTCTCAGGAGAGGAGTGCACTGGGCGCACATTCGGCGTGTGATGCAGTGGACTGTAGTGGCGATAGCACACCGGGCAGCTTTCATGGTGCGCGTCAAACTGCTGTGCTTATAAAATGCAGAATTAAAATTGTTTTTTATTACCCTTCCAAAGGGTTTTGGTAGAAAATGATGCATAATTGAAAGAAAATACTTTCCTATTCTTTAATAGAGAAGTGGAAAGGAATCAAAACTCTAGTTTTATTTCAGAAACAAATAATTTCTTTTGTGTTTGGTTTTTTTTTTTCCTTACTTTGCATTTTCTTGAATGCTCCTTTCCACCACCCTCAGCTTTTTTAAACTCCTGATACAGTTGCATGAATAAAGCTTAGGGGTTTTTAAGGATATTTTCTTTTACATTTTCCTGTCTCCACTGTTTGGGGAAAACCCCTCTTCTCTCTTAAAATTGCCAAAGCAAAACAAAGGAGAAAAAGGCAACTGTGGAATTTTGCCACTCCGTAACTGCCAAAATTGGATAGGCTTGGAAAAGATAGGAAATAAAAAGGGGGGACAATAAAGAGGAAGAAAATCAATCTCCTTACTCCTATTTTTGCATTGAGGAGTAGAAAAGAGAAGAAGCTTTGAAAAATTTTCATTATAGAAATTTTCACTTCCGCTCCCCTCCCTCCTTCTGTCTGCCCATGTGCTTTTCATACGTTTTGTATTCAGGATGCTTGCAGGGAGGAAAGCTGGAAGACGAGAGCGGGGTGTGAGTTTCAGCAAGCTCTAATGAGAAGCACCTTGGGTGTTTTTGTCTCCTGGTAGAGCAGCTTGCTGCGCGCTTTTGCGTTGGCTCCTCCTGCGTCTGGCACCGCTGAGGGGAAGCAGAGCGTCCAGGCGGGTGACGCCATCGGGGAACATGCTGCTTGGATTTAATCGGTATGCTGGACCTGACTGACAAACAGTGGTTAGCCAGAGCTGAAGAGAGGATTGCAGGCATAGTTGAGCTAAAGGAGAAACAATGTGAATCTAATTTGACTGGATTGCTAATCACAAGGAATATTTTTCAAACTCTTTTTGAATCATTACGGGGTGGAGGGGTGTAAAAGTTGGGTGAAGAGTTTCTATAAGAAAAGAAAGTCCCTGCTGCTCAGGGCTGTTTGTTCACTGTTGCAAGGAGATGTGGGAAGGGTTCAAGATGCAACTGGATTGTTTGATGCCAAAGAGATGGTCTAAATGTTCAGCTTTGCAAAAGATCAGTGCAGATGAATTTTTGTTTCTTAATGCTGTGGTGAGACAACCACCACTTGAAATCTGAAAGCAGTCCTCCTACAAGGTCTTACTTTATTTTGTGGTATGATCTACACCCCAGACTGCTAAGGGTTTCCTGTAATACCATAGGCTAGCGAGGAAAGATTTATCATCTCTTTTGAGACTCTTCTAGGCCTTTACAAATAACAGCAGGAAAAGCTCTGGCAGGAATGAGGGCTCCCTGTTGAGCTCCCTGCCCGGTGTTTTTCAATTTAGTACACTTACCTTGTGAAAAGTAAATTTACCCTAAATAGGGAGAAGAAAAAATAGACTGATCTAGGTTCTGTCCCATCTCTTGGCCACAAGATTTGCCTGACCCGTACCAAGTTGTGACTGGAGCAAGCGAGCAAGCTGAACAACTCTTAGGGAGCTCTTATTTAAGAAATGAGTTCTCCATTCTATTTGTTTGTTTGCTTTTCTTGTTTCTGTAGGAAGAATAATTTTCCTCAGTTTTATTTTGTTTTGGTAATGTGGTGGAGCTATACCTTGTGACAAATCCTTAGGGATTTGAAATCTGAACTGTATTGCTTCCAACAAAACTCACTTTTTTTTTTTTTTTGGAAGCAGGTTTAGTTGCATGATCTGGTTGACTGTATCTGTCCAGTTGTTTTGCTGCTGTGTAATTTGGATGGTGACGACTGCCGTCGCGTGCAGTTTTGATCCATGAGATGCTATTTCTTGTTTGATCCTGTGGATTTCAGGAAAGAGAACTCGTGTTGCCAGCTTCTTCTTGTAATGAAAGCTACGGAAGCAACATCCAAATAGATTGGCTAAGCAAATTCCTTAGGCCTAGCAACAGTTTGTTTCACTTCGTTAATTGGATGAAAATTGCTTCTGGAATTAGTTCTGCAGGGAAATGCGCATCTTTGCAGATGCAACACTTCCTCTCTGATACCTTTACAATCTGGTTTCAGCAAACATTCTAGTATTCTAGCTTCTGAAAACTATTTTTTGGGTTTTTGGGGGGTTTTTTTTTGGGTAGGAATATCAATTGCCAGGAGACATAAGCAAGGGGAAGGTGAAAGAAGCATCAGCACAGTCCAAGCAACTGTACTGGTGTGGGCATCTGTGTGCAGGGTTTTGTTCTGATACAGATACTGAAACCAGGGCCTGGATTCAGCGTTGCTCTTGTGGTGCCAGTTCTGCTGGCGTCTGCTTTGGATTGGGGTGGTTTGGATTGCGGTACACTTGTAAGCAGGATATGCCAAAATTGGAACCATTTATCTACCTGCCTTTTCCATCCCTCAAGTGTATCTCTTTCAGCTACGACAGCGCCTTCCGACTTTTGTCCTTTGCTGGCAAGATGGGGAGAAGAACAAGGTCTGTCTTTGCTCTTTCCCATCCTTTATCTCTCTTTGGTTGTGGTTTTTGTGGAATGGCTATGTTTTCCAGATTGGAACTTGAAGGGCAGAGTTGATTTTTCAGTCCCAGGAGCTGACAGGACAGCCCCAGGGAGATCTGACTTTGTGGTAGCCATGGCTGCAGAGAGCTGTTCCATTGCTACATAGCTGAACTGGGTACATGGCCAGCCATGAGGTGGGCTTATTTTGCCCTCCTGAACAAAAGCCACAAACCAGAGCAAGACAGAGCAGAGGCATTTCTTATGCCACAGAGAGGTAGGGCGTTGTGGTAACTTGTCATCCTCTTTGGTTGTACTGCATGTGACTGCACCTTGGAAGTCAGCCTTGTCAGGGACTAAATGCCTGCCTCACTAACTTGCAGTGTATTCAGACTGACAGGGTTTTCCCAATTTATTAGGCTCATTTGAAGAGGAAGCTGGATCCATTTTGCTAGTGTAGCGTTTTGGACACCTCTGTGATCCTCAGCCATGCTCTTAAACCTTGAAGTAAATTCTCATTTAATATAAGGCTTACTTTTCCTTTCCCAAATGAGTAAGCACAGATTAAGTAAGCTGATGGGAGAGAACTGCAGCTGTCCTGGACTCTGAGGCTGGCTTGTCATTTCCCACGGATGAGAGCACAGCGCGCTCTTCCCTCAAGCCCCAATAGCAGCCTCTTGCTTCTCCTGACCTCCTGTGCCGTAAGCATCTTCCTGGGTGGACCTGTGAGCCACCCACTCAGTTCACCTGCAGACCCATGAGCCACCTACCCAGCCAGTTCATCTGGGGAGAAGGTGGCCATAAACTGAGGAGGTGAGATCTAACAGAGCCGTGTTTTCAGATGAGTCCCACTAGAAGGCACCCCTGCCCAGCCAGGAACGAGCCCCAACAGCTACAACGAGGGGCAAAAGATGATGAGCTCCTCAGGGAAGGGTTTTTTTGTGGCATGTAGATGAACAGGATAGTGGGTCAAATTTCTGCTCTTGGACACTGCTGCTGGACAGATGGGAAAACGTTCTATTTTGCTTCTTGCGCTTAGGAGAAAGGGAGATGAATAGCTGCTGCTTCGGAGAGGCATGATGGGCAGTGATGGAGTGGAGGAGAAGGCTCCTGCACGCTTACCCGATTTGAAGCCTACATGACAGCAACAATAATTTAACCCTAAATTCTAGGAGTAAAATTCCCAAAGACTCAAGGTGGGTTATTTGGACTGCCTGCTTGTGCTGTCTGCAGTGGAGATTATCAAAATAGATCTGTCCAGACATTTCTAGAGTTTCTCTTCCCCTGGCTATGTCATGCACAGTACTTACTTAGCTTGCTGTTCACAGTTGACTAAATCCTTTTAAGAATGAGTCACTCCTAAATGAGAGGTGACAATGGATATGCAGACAGCAAGAAGTCAAGAGTGAGATAATGAATATTAGAGAAAGGCTAAACTAAATAGGGAACGAGCAGCATAAACTTGCAGCCCTTATAAATAGCACTGCACTGAAAGGATGGGTTTTATTTAGAAATGTAGTTCCCAGGGAGAGTTTAGATTTCCTGACCTGTAAGTTTGTGTCTGTGAACTTGTCCTGCCTTGACAGCTCTTAAAAGAGAAACAGGTTGGCACAGGTTAGCATTCAGTGGGGACGTTCCCAAGGCAACATCCCCCTCCATATTGAGTTAAGACGTGGCGTTAGTGACTGGTGAAACGATACTCTTCCCTCTCAGTCAACCTTGCTGGACTGTGGAGCAGAAGACGACGGATGGGATGAGGCTGCTTGTCCCAGGCTCTCGGCATTACATCGTGTGTGATGAAATCCCCTGTTGGCTTATGGCTAAACTGAGCACTCCTGCTTTGTGTTCTAGCCACCGTAACGGGTCAGCAGTGGCTGGTTTTCATTATGGAGGTGACTATACTTCAGCAGAGACGTAAGTCACCCTGGAGTTTGTTTTACACATTGGTTTGAGGTGCACATTGGCACAAGATTATTGCCTAAGGCAGAAATTTGCAAAGAGCTGGAGGGAGTTAATTGTCCAAATCCCATTAAAATGCAATATAATTATAGAATCCCATTAAAATGCCATATAATTATATAGCTTTATTTTATTTTAGTTATTTATATTTTGTGCAACGCACAGTGATTTTTTGCATGCATCTCTGTTAGAAGCACTCAGCAAGACTAATGCCCCTCCTAGTGCTGAAAATTAACCATTTACTTTTTCTGATTTAACTGTATAAAAAGCAAATGTTAGACTATTTAAGAACTATGGTATCGCAAAACTTCATTTATCTCTACCTACATCCAAAAATCTTTGACATGACTAGAAAGGTGAATTACTGCTTTTGTCTTAAATTAAGCAAATCAGACTGTGAGGCAGTCAGGAATCTTGAAGTAAAATGAGAAAAGGACCTTACGGATGAAATCGCGGCAGATAAGTGGACGATTACCTGGTGGACTTGTCATATTGGCTTCCTGTGGCTTTCACTCGTAATTGAATTAAATTAAATTTAGCTGTATGTTGATAACACAAGCAGAAGGGCATCTGAACATTGTCTAGTAGCTATGGGAAAAGCAGTGAAGGGACTGAGAGAATTTTGCCCATTAATACATGAAATGGCCCGTGGGGATTGAGTTTATTAATTTCTTCTCTGTGGAAATCAGAAGGGTGGTGGGAGGGGAAGAGGTTACTTGAGTGTGTAAAAGCCATTGGGATCTCAACTCATAACTCGGGCTAAAGGTTCTCTGGGGGCATTTTTTGGATCTTTGGTGAAATGTTATTTTCAAATTGGTCCTGTACAGGACTCCACAACACTGTGAACCATCAGCATCCCGGAACAGCTTCCCTTTGGGGAGTGATTCATTGTGACAGATTGTCAGGGGGACGCTAGTAGTGCGAACAATTGCAAGAGTTGGAATTAGCGCTTTTTTTTTTTCTTTTTGGTAGTGGTATTTTTACCTCTGCTTTCGCTCAGCTTAGAAAAAAGGTGCTGCTGGTAAGGAAGATGCGGAGGGAGAGGACTGGACTGATGAAAGTAGAGAGGGTGTTTTCCCCCATTATGAAAAATAGCGGTTTGTGGCGTGATGATTTATCTATTTATTTAGGAAAATATATGGTGTTAGAATGAGGTAGCAGTACTCAGTTTCTTGTTCTGATCTCACTGACCTCAGAGTAAATGGCTTTAATTTTCTTTGCTAATAATGGTGTTTTGTCTCAGTGAATGTAGAGTTTCGAAGTTACCTGAATCGTTGACACTGGCTTAGACTAAATTATGATCTGTGCTTGGGTGATCGTAACTTTTTTTTTGTTTGATGTTTTTGTCAAGTGCATGCAGAGCATATGGAGAGGCTGCTGCTGATTTTGTTTGTTTTTTTTTTAAAGGCTAGGTACAAATAAAGTTCTTCGATCCAGGTCCCCTCTATCTTCTGTCTCAGCTCCCTGCATCATCCTTCTCAGAGAGCAATGAAAGTTGTCAAATCTCATCTTACCTCACTTCTCTTGGTGCTGGAAAGGTCACCCCTCCAGACTGATGGCTGCATTTCCTCCTCTCTGAAGAGCTCTCCACCGCCCTTCACCTTCTCCCTCCTATCAGACAGAAACTGCTTATCTTCCTTTCCCTGACTCCTGCCTGCCCGCTCTCCTGAAGCTGCTTCCAGCCAGCCTGCCCGACGCTGGGCACTAGCTCAGCCACTCTGGAAGTCAGTGGCAGCTGGGAGGGAGTGAGGAGCCGCTTCACTCGCGTTATCTCACCTGAACTAACCCGAAAGGCCGTTTAGCCTGTTCGGGGCTCTTTGGGCACTGACTGTAGGGCTTTGACTCTCATAAAGGAGGTTGTTCCTCCAAGATCCCCAGTAAAACTTGGTTTTCTCCCTTGTTGTCCTGCTTCAAGGGTCCGTCTTCCACTGCCGCATTTATCAAAGATTATTCTTCAGCGTCTTTTGACAGTGGACAGCACTATTCCCTTGTTTGACCTGAATTCTCCTCTTACTTCCTTATGCATCCTTAGCTGTACCCACAGGTTACTTCACGCTCTTTATTTTGTTTATCAGCTCATTGGGGAAGGCCGCTGGTGCTCATTTGGTCCTCTGGGGTCCTGGCCTGGGAGATGGGTCTTGCAGGCCCCGCTGCAGTACTGGTGATGGTGTTTATTTTAGAGTTGGCTAACAAAGGCAGTGCACTCTTCAATTATTAAGGACACTCAGATAAATGATAGTTCTTTCTGTGCAGCAGCGTCTCAGCTCTTTTGGAATAGGCACTTGCTTCTGTTAGATCACACTTGCATGTTCTGCGCTATTAATTCCCCCCTGCTACAATCAATCTTTTAATATTAAGAAACATTAAATATCAACCCGTATTTCATATCACCTCTGTAAAATTACTGAGCAGATGTGAGCCACAGGGTAGATCTTTAAATGGTGTAAATGGGCATAAGTACCCTGCATCCCTTTATAGGTCTTTGACAAGCTGGAGAACAGCTCGTGGGGCTTCTCACTGATCCAAAAGCGGCCTGAGAAATGGAGGCAGAGGGCACTTCTTACTGCATGGAACACGCACCATGGGTGCTGTTATCCCTCATAGGTCTTGCTGAATCATGCAACAAGGAAACGTGGGGCAGGGGAGAAGAGGCGAGTCCCCATGCAGAAAGCAAAGCCTGTACGTATGGCAGGGTTTCCATAAGTTTTAGTGCCAGCTGCTTCTGCCGTGTGTTCCAGTTCCTTCAGGAGAGGGGCATCAGCGCTAGGGAGAGGACAGAGAGGCTTGCGTAAAACCTTACCAGCCCTTTCACCCTCTTTTTTCCCTGTTTTGTACCTAAGGAGTTGGACACAACCTAACACACACGTGGTGGAGTCAGGTGAGCCCGCAGCGTCGCTGTGCATAGAAAAGGCGTGAGTGACTGCTCTGGTTCTTTGCCACTGGGCCTCTTTGGGCATCACAGGACTCATTCTGCACTGCACTAGTCAATGGTGATTTTTAATCCCTCAGCCTCTTGTGGGAGGTGAATATATGTGGGCTGTAGTTATGTAGTACAGAGGTTTATTGAGGTGGAACTTCCCTGTCATGTCTTTGGCCTTCATCCCTTTCTTTGTTTATTTTTACCTTATTGAAACAGGCCCTGTAGCAAGCCAAGAAGCCACGCACTTTTGATTCATTGATGTAGAATATTCTTTTTAACACACCCACCAATACCCGTTTTACACAAGGCTGCAGTTCGTCTGCTGCACAATAACAACCCAATCCCTGTCTTGGCAGCATTCAAACCATCAAGTCCACATGTCTTGAGCCAACTGCTGACATAAGGTGCTTTCCACCTCTTTCATTGCCCTTTGTAAAATGTTCTTGAACTTCTTCAGAAACCTGAGAAAATAAATATCCTCTGCTCTTTGTCTGGAAGGTCCTTGGAGCCAGGCTGTTTTGAACAGGAGCCAGCCATGAGCACATGGACTCAGGACCCTAAATGTGTGTGCATCCTATCTGAACTGGCCAGATAGATACAAAAAAAAATAGACTGTATGTATTCTACATGTGCTGAGCTATATGTAAAATTAGGGTAGTTCAATGCCCAGACTAATACAGTGCGCTGGAGAGCAGGAATGTTCTGAGAGTCCACCCAGCCTAAGGCCCCTCTGTTTCTAGTGAGGTTGATCCACCTTGAACAGTTCTGCCAGCCACAGAGTGGCATTTACATAGCATGGACCAATGTGAACCTTTTTGTTTTCTCACCACTTCTTCATTGCTTATCCTCAAAATTTCACTGTTAGTGTTTTCATTGGGTAGNCTAATACAGTGCGCTGGAGAGCAGGAATGTTCTGAGAGTCCACCCAGCCTAAGGCCCCTCTGTTTCTAGTGAGGTTGATCCACCTTGAACAGTTCTGCCGGCCACAGAGTGGCATTTACATAGCACGGACCAATGTGAACCTTTTTGTTTTCTCACCACTTCTTCATTGCTTATCTTCAAAATTTCACTGTTTGTGTTTTCATTGGGTAAGAGGCAGCCTTCTCTAAAATAGCAACCCATGATAAGCTATTGAAAATACTTAGTTGTGCATCTCTTAATCTAGATTTGCACATTTTTCTTGGTGCTTGCATGATTGGGAATTCAAATTTTGGAATATTTGTGCTTAGACAGCGGCCGGTGTTTTATCATAAGCCCTGTTTTATCTTCCCCACATGAAGAGCAAAATCCCGGAGCTGTCCTGATCAGTGGCATAAGAAAGGTCCTGTCCTGCTTGGAAATGATTAGAGAGTCCTGCTGTTGTCAGCGTTTGAAGAGAGCTGTTGCCAGGCTACTTGACCAGTCAATAATGAATGCTCATTAATCTATTTTCCGCTTCTTGATGACAGTTGTTTGATAGCCTGATCAATTTTATAATTGCCGTTTGTGTGATGGCCTCCTGCTGCTTTACTCTGTCTTTTTGTTTTAAGGAAGAGGAGAGCAAACATCTGAGAGTCTCTGTTTCCCCCAGCTTTGGGGATGAGGTGGAAATGCCACAGATTTTTATAAATTTGCATCAGTTTTAAAGATCAAAATCTCTTGCAGTGTATTCTGTGACAACCCTGAAAGTATAAATATAGAAGCCACAGACAGTTCCCTGGGGACTGAAGGCCTAATATGTGAATAATCTCACCTCCTACTTCATAACAATATCATAGGAAAAAAAAGGTGTATTATGCATACCCACAGCTCTGCTTCAACAGCGTCTAGTCTGGTGTGTGAAGTGTGTGTGTAAATATTTGAAGGGTAGATCTCAAGTCGCCATTGTGGGAGAGACGACACACATAAGGTGATAGAACTTTGTGCTAGCGCTTGGTAAGGTTTTGAATGTGCCCTGTATCCAGAAGCCAAAGCACACCGGGGCTGGGCTCATGGCTTGTGCAGTTAATGCAAGGCATTGGTCTTAGCAGAGCTCAGAAGCATCTTACGGTGTTTTACGTGCTGGTAATCATGCAGTATACTTAAAAGCACAAGTTATCTAATCAACTAATATTTAAAATGGCACCCTAGTTCTGCTTTGTCCTCAGCAAGTGTCTCTGGACCATGAAATCATTCCGAAAGTGATAAAATCCAGCTAGATTGCTGGAAGGGAACAGGGTGCTTTTGTGAGGGCAGCAAAGGGCTGGCTGTCCTCTCGTCACCGCCTGGTGTGCGACATGAGCTCTGGGTTTATGTATCTGGCACAGAGGGAAACATCCTGCTCGGCTTGCAGGGTGCAGCTGTGGCCAGCCCTGGGAGAGGCCCGTCGTTGCTGTGTGGTGCCTGTTCAATGTGACCGGGGCATTCCCCTCTCTGGAGCGGTTCCCTCTGACATCTGCTAGCACAAACCTCTCCTGTGTGTGCCCTAAGGTAAAGGGCAAAAAACCAAATGCCTTTTAAAATCAGTCCTAATTTTCCGATGCTGCTTGTCCATCCAGTGCAGACAGGACTTTGTGAATGGCTTCCTGACCAGCACTGGATGTGTTGCTTTGTATAGGAATTATGCAAGAACTATTTGCATCAGTGTAACGGCATTTCAGAAAGTGGCTCCTTTAGATCAATTCAAATGAGTGTTGCTGCTGAATTAAATGGATGCAAAGGTCAGACAGTGATTCATGTACAGTGCTAATCAACTTTATGTCTGCTGAACTGCAGATTACTCTAGTATTGCTTCCTCAGCGCCACACTGCAACATGAAAGCTGAAGCAGAGGGTTACTCAAACAGGACAGCCATTTCTCATGTGAAAAGCAGTAGCTGCCAAGGCCTAACTGTTGAGAAAGGATTTTTTTGTAGGTGGAAACCCAGAGGGGCGCACCTGACTCGTGTGTTTTGGATTCTGACTAACTTGGAATGCTTGTGTGTTGGAGAAGTTATCAGCTTTGCACAAGAAACCAAATTTGTTGGTTTCCTGGAGGAGGAAGTAGAGAATTTATAAAGTCTGTGAGATGTAATAGAGAGACACAGCATGAGGGCTTTAGTTCTGAGTCTTAAGCTATCTGGAGATGCTGAAAGATTGAGCAACCACTGAGATCAGAAGTCATGCTTGAAGAACAAATCACTCTTCTAGAGCACTTGTCATCAGCACATCTCAAAGCACATTATAAATGAGGCCACTTTCCTGATTTCCCCTTCACAGTTGAGAAAACAGGCACTGAGAACGACACAGGGAACAGACAGACCAGGGTGGAGCCAGGACCAGAAGTCATCCATCCTGCGATGCGGGAGGAAAGTTGTCTTTGGGATGTCCCTGCCCTTGAGGGCCCTGTTCTGGAGCTATGGAAATGGTTCAATAAAGATCTTGGTGAAATAACTGTGGTATGTACCTGTGTGCTGGCTCTGTGCAGTCCTTCTGCCATGCAGTCTTTCAAAATTGTACCAATATATCAAAGGCTGGATGTTTTTTTAATTTCCTTACAAGCAGCTCTTGGAATGGAATGGATTAGGATAGGATAGGATAGGATAGGATGAAATTAGAATAGAATAGAATAGAATAGAATAGAATAGAATAGAATAGAATAGAATAGAATA
>VZSC01001033.1:26151-56734 GCA_013398225.1 Steatornis caripensis | reverse complement strand
CCACCCTCTTGGTAAAGAAATACTTCCTAATGACCAGTCTAAACCTCCCCTGGTGCAGCTTTGAACTCTTCCCATGCATCCTATCACTGGATACCAGGGAGAAGAGATCAGCACCTCCCTCTCTGCTTCCCCTCCTCAGGAAGCTGTAGAGAGCAATGAGGTTACCCCTCAGCCTCCTTTTCTCCAAACTAGCAAACCCAAAGTCCTTAGCCGCTTCTCACAGGACATGCCTTCCAGCCCTCTTCTCCTTTCATCTCATCTGGCTTGTTCTATGGCTGGTGTTATGAAGGTGATCAAGCAGGATGGTTACAGCCTTTTAGGAACCTGTGTGTCCTGGGTGCAGGCAGTGGGTTTTTATGCTCATGATCTTCGCACAGCCCAGCTGGAGCTCCTCATAGAAATGCTGCCGAGTCTATTCCAGGTCACCCCGTCTTACATCTGTCCGTATGATCTATATGTGATCACTACCACCGTAAGGGAGGCTTCAGCTTCTCCTCATGGATGTTTGGGGTGGCCAGGATCCCTGAGTGCCTTGCGCTGTAGCTGCCTTAGCGTTTGACACCCTATACTCTTCCGAAGATGGTTTTCCTCATGATCCAACCCTCAGGGGGACGTGCTCTGGTTTCACTTTCATGCATGGGGGCATGGGACTGAGGAGTTACAGAATAAGACAGAAGAGTGGATCCCAAGCAAAGTTTGCATACACAATTTTGTGTAAGGAGCCCCAGAGCAGGGAACTGAACCCAGGTGCCTCATCACCCAGCCCAGCCCAACCAAACCATTGCTCCACACCATAAGCCTACTTGGTTTGGTTTTGCCCCCAAGATTCGAGTTAATGGTCCTGCCCCTCTTAGTCTGGGATTTAGTGATGTAATTTCAAAAAGTTTTGATTGATGGAAAACCAGAAAGAGATTAGAAGATCCTGCAACGTGTCAACTCTGTTGATTTATCTGCAGTGTAAATCACTGTGAATGAAATGCTGTGATTTATCCATCTTTGCTTCGTTCTTGTAGCAGGAGGGACTGATTTAGTGATGCTGAGCCCAGCCATTAGTGTGCCACGTTAATAAATCGTGGATTTATAAACCACAGTCAGACTTTCTGATTTCACCCCACAGCTGTGATAATGGGCACCTTGAAAGTTTTCTCAGCTGTACGAAGTATTGCCAGATAGAGGACACTATTCACGTGACCTTACCAGGGATTTCCTCTCTTGGAGCCTGAGGATGCTCTGCACTTTTGAATTTGGAGATCAGATCAATAATCTTTGCTTTCCCTTTCTCATTCACAAGTCAGCAGAACGAAGAGAAGGACGGATGCGGAGAGTCATTTCTGCTGGGCACATGGGGGAGAAGGGAGGGAGCAGGGCTTTGTGCAGCTGTCTGTGGTAATGGCTGGTTCTTTCATTGCCTGCTGCTTTATGTTTAGTGGAGTCACAGGAGATCGGTGTGGGGAAGAGGGAGACAGAATTTAAAGTGCAAAGGCATTGCCGCCATCCTTCAATCTGGCTTGCTGAATTATTCAGGATGTGGTATTTCGCCTTGTACTTCCAAGTCTGTGTTGTACAGGCTAAGTTTTGTGAGCTGTGAAATACAGCTGTGCCTTTGCCCTGCGAAGCTGCGAGCTTTCCACCTTTGTAATTTTGTATTTTACATCAGTAATGGGCTGTAAGGAGGCAGAACAGGCAAGTTCTGTGTTAGAGATATGTAATTCATGTTTTTCCACAAGGACGTCCAAGGTGCGGGAGTTTCTTGTGTGTAGCAGGTGCTTTTAAATTAAATTACTTAACTAATAATTGTAGGTATGCATTGTTTTGCTTTTAAAATGGAATATGGCTTTGGCCACTGGAACAAAATAGAATTTTGAGTAGATTAGGAATTAAATCAAGCTACCGCCGACTACACTTTTCCCAATGCTAGGTAATGCCTGATGAGGCTTGATTGTGATTGTGATGTTGTGAGTGTTAAAGCTTTCTAATGCATATAATGCTGCTTTAAAAATGACCTTCTGCATACCGAGATCTGTCAAGTTATTATCATTTCTGTATGTCTAGATTAATCAATCATAAATAGAGCTTCAGGAGGGTTGAGAAAACTATCTAAATTGAATGTTCTCCTGAGAGTCATCTCTGGACAGGTTGACTGAATTTCTGTAACTTAACGACCCACTTTCTCCCTTGCCTGTGATCTGATCCTGTGCATGTGATACTCAGCGGCAGGGGTAGCTGTACAAGCCACTGAGTGTACGTGAATGCAAATGAACTTCTCATTCCCCTCAACAGGAGTGTTCGTGCCAAAAGGATCACTAAATATTTACCTGTTTCTCGGACTCGGTGCTTGTTTGCCCACCAGCCAGGCAGAGGAGCCCTGCGATGGAGAAGGGTTTGCTGGGATCTCTGAAGCAGCGGGATCTGGCAGAAGCAAGGAGCTTTCCCAGGTCTCAGGGTTAGTGTCTCAAGCTCTCTGCTGCGCTGTGGCTAGCTGTTCAGCTTCCACGTTGCAGAGGGCCAGAGCAAGCACAGGCAGAAATCTTGTAAAATAAATGCTGAAGAGCTGAAAAAATGGCGATTATGAGAAAGAGTTCTGTGAGCAATAAGCTGTGTCTGTCACTGAACTCTGTTGCCACTTCTAGCATTTGCTAGGAACATCCAGTGCTGCAGAGAAATATTAATTTTCCTTTTTTCCCTCCAGTTATCATCATCACTGCAAGTAGCACTGTTTACAGTTCTGCTTTTGTCTTTAGAACTGATAACTCTCTTGTTTAAGAACTGTAGGGAGATCTGGGGCAGTCCCACTTTTACTTGGTGACACTCAGAGCGTTAAATGTTGCAATGAAATCCTGGTTCTCATGAAATCAGTAGCAAAATTTTTGCTGACATCAGAAGAGGCAATGTGCATTTATGGATGCTTTCTGGTTTTTCCTGAAAAAGCCAAACTTAAGGCTAGTCTGATCTGAATTGATGTCATTTAAATTAAATAATTATTATACAGCGGTTCTTAGAACGCAGAGGCGATAGGATCATCACGTAAAGGGCTGGACAAGGCGGTATTGAGTAGCAGACTCTGCTTCACAGGCGTTGCGATCTGAAGTCACAAGTCAGGAGGGTGCTTAATGCGTGTCTAACTTCTGAGCCCACAAATAACTCCTGTGACTTCAGTGAGAGGACTCGCATGCTTAACCTTAAGTAAGTGCTGAAATACCCAAACTACTTTGAAATTAAGACACAGACAGTCTTTCTTGAATTTTAGGTTTCCCTGCCTGGCTGCCTTGGCCTTCTGCAAGCCTGTGGAGGGCTGATAACTGTGTTTTTGTAGGTAAGACTGAGCAGTGCAGTTTTAATCTAGCAGTGATGATGGCCTCAAAATTCTAAACACAGAACATCCTTAAACCCCATGGACTGTGCTTCCCTACTCTTGGGAATTTAAGAGGGAGAATGCTGTTGAGAAGAGCGCTATGTATGACTGTAAAATGTAACTATAGCACAATAAACCTTGGTCACGTATTAACACACCCAGCAAAGATAGAGCAGAACGGAGGATCTGGTAGAGCCTTACTGAAGTGCCTGAGGCACGTCGCGGTGTGTGGTGTTGTTCCCCGTGCTGTAGCTTGCCAGCTCTCAGGAGTCACCTGCTCGTAGCTGGGGAAGCAGAGGCGAAGCAGTGTGTGGAGGGAAGAGGTGTGCATACTGCACTCTTTCAGAAAGCCTTCTTCATTTTTTCTTTCATTTCTTCTTGTTTCGTTGCTTAGATCAGTCTTGAGATCAAAGGCGTTCTGATGGGACTGACAAGCACCTTCTGTTTTGTGGGAAAGAAGAAAAAGAAGTCCAGTCAGTTATTTTGCACAACGTTCTACTGTACTGTCCCTTTTAATTGAGTTTCCTCCTGTGATTGAACTAAAGTAGCTGTTGATCGTATGTTTCGACAGGCTTTTGGCTTGTGCCCTTTGACAAAGGGAAGGAACTGCCTCCTTAAACTGAGAGCTTGGTCTTTAGGGCTCTTCACCAGGCAGCATCTCCTCAGTGGTCTCATCTGTGACTGGATCAAGACGTTGACCATTATTTTGCTCTGTTAGTCCTGAAATCCACTTGCTCGTTCTCCGGTCACATCCCTACGCCTCTGGAAAACTCATCAAATCTGAGGTAGCCAGCATTTTACTGGGTTGTTTTTTTGATGCTTCCTTGAAACCTCTCTCTGCTGAGAGGCCTATGCGTTGCTCTAACCTGGCGACAGGCAGACAGGAACTGAACGGAGGCGTGGTTGCTGTGCTGTGCTGTGCAATGCTTCAGCTCCCTGTCCTCCCATCTCCTTTACTTGTGTGCTGCCAGTAACAGTGGTTGTAAGCGGTGTAGGACAGGGACAGGCATCCTTTCTGCTTGTCCGCGCAGAACGGGGGTCTGATCCCTCAGCGAGTGCCTAGAAAGTAATATATTGATTAATTCCTTCTCAGGGTAGTAGTAGGAATGAGTTACAGGTACCAGTGACTCCTTCAGAGGATCTGTTCCGTTAGACCAGTGTGCTTTGAAGATGCATGGGTGGAAGAGTGACGATAAACTTTCCTCAATCATTTGGATTCTAGCTGAGAGCCAGCTGTATTCGAGTAACCCTTTTGTTCACGAGCCCTGAAAGCGTCTGTGCCTGTGTGTGCATGTGTTATGTCTCCAGGTATATTCAGATTAAATTCTCCCTGTTGTAGGACACCTCATATTTCAATACCGTACAAAATTCTGGGTGATTCCCAACCAGTTTCTAAAATGTCACAGGAAATTGCAAGCTTTCGGCTGTGTTGAAAGGGGTAGAGCCCCGTTGCTGCAGTGTACAGAAGGTGAGAGCTTGCACTGCGCCAGCTGCCTTCAGCCCAGCCAGCATTGCCCTCCATCGCCCTGACGGATCTCCCAATAAATCTGCATGGGATTCTGCACCCCCTCTGGGTCGGGTGCGGCTGAGACAGGAGAGTGTGAAAGGAAAGACAAACCTGTCGGTATTTCTGTCACCGTGTATTTGACAGGAAGGCTTCTATTTGTTTTTGAAGTGTTTGCAAAATAGGAAGATTATATTAGAGATGTGGGTACAGTTTGGAGACGGCGGCAGTGGAGGTGTGCAGGAAGGAGGTATTTGTTTCCTGCGCTGGGCTTCTTTCTGCTGTGTCCCTTCCCACGCATTTTGTACCCATTTTCTTGATTTCCCTCTCTCCTTTCGTTTTCTTTTTGTATTTCTACCTCATGGGGCAAGTTAAAGATAATGAGCTCACTAGTGTTGTGGTCACAATAAATAGTCATTCAGTGGCACTGCCAGGCTTTCAGAGGAGACTAGATCTACAGGCAGAGAGATCACCGTTTCCTTATTGAGAATGTCTGCATGAAGCATCATATAATCCAGCATATGATCCTTCCATGTCAGACCTGGAACACTGAATCCTTAGTGAAGGTTTTGAATGAGTGAGGGTATTGTGTTCTTTTAAAAAAAAAATATATGTATACGCTGTGCAAGAACTCTCTCAGCTTAGAAAATAAACCCTGAAAAATAGTTTGCCAACTTCAGGCCAACTGAGTTCCCTTCTTTCTTTCTCTGCATTACATGTTATAAAATGTTAAAAAAGATTTTAAGAAGTAGAGGCTCTGGTTTCTTTTATGTGTTTGCCTACTTTCTGCATTCCATGTCTCTTGGGCCATGAATTGCAAATATTGATGGAGAGTGTTTGTTGGGGAAAAAACCAAGCACAATTCCTTTGAAATGTTACAACTAGAGACAGAAGCATTTCTCTTCCTTGCTGATTCCTGCAAATTCCTGTTACAGAGACTAAATAGGAGTCCAGAAAAACTTGACCACTTTTTCTCTTAACGGTTTGTTTCACTGCAAGACAGTGCTTTTGGCTAGAGTTATTCCAATAGCTTTTACAGAGAGTTTCCTTGTGCCTCACTGTAGACGCTACAGAAAAATCCCAACTGGCAATTTATCCTGGAGAGCAAGCGTGGGACACATGCCTGTGTTGGTGATGGAGAGGCGCAAATGATCAGGGAGCCTGAATTCACCGAGATGCCATTTTTCTCCTCTGGGCATTCCTCCTTGCAGAGCTTGCTGCATTTGTGGCCCAGTTTTAATGAGAGATTTTTGACAGCAGTGGTGAATGTTGACATTTTCCTCTATTTTGGGTTTTTTTTTCCTTCTTTGGGTTTGAGCTGAGCACCCAGTGTCGTCAGGAAGCTCGAGGGTGCCTCACTGAGCCCCTCTCACTGCAGCTACCATGCCCTACAGCCTGCATTATAAACTCCCGAAGATGGTTAATGGTTTCTTTTTCCCCATTATTTCTATTGAAAAGTAGCTTCTGCCTCATCCGTCTGGTAATAGGAACATTATAATTTCCAGTCCAAATTTACTTCTGGCCTTTTTATTCTTCTTTGTGTATTTCTAGTCACTGGTCTTGGTTAGCTATTTTTCTTCCTTGGTGTTTGCCTTTGAGTTATTTCTGCATTGCAGTGATGACCCCTCTCAGTCTTTGCTTGGTTAAGCTCAAAAAAGCTGCCTACTCTGGTCTCCCATAGAGGAATCTCCCTAATTGTGATTATCCTACCGGTCTTCGCCAGTCTCTGGCTTTTTCAGAGTTGAGTGTGTGTGTGTTGAAGAGGGGCCCACACAACACCCTTTGTGTTCCGTCTGGTTCCGCCAGGTTCTGGACTGTTTAAAATGGCTTTGTTCATCACAAAAGTCACATGCGATTTTCAGTAGATACACGTTTTTGTTTCTTACACCAAAAACCCAACCACCATTCACTGAATGCAAAAGCAAATTCTTGTCTGTGTAGAGCAAGGAACGGCATGTAATTCTTTGGAGAGCTAAAGGATGGAATATTTGTTGGGATAGTCGAGGTGCTGAAGGTATTTAAATAGCCTGCTTCCCTTGCTCCATGAGAACGGGATGGTTATTGCCACCAGTGCTTTGTACTCGTCTGCTCTACTTGAAGTTTAGGGCTGTGCTTCTTCAGGCAGGATGCTGTTTTGTAGTAATGAGCGGAACATTTAAATACAGTATTGAGGGGTTGTGTTTGAACTATGTGATTGTTCCCAAATCACAGCAAAAGGTCCCAAACCTCGCGCAATCTAGTCCCTGTCAGAGCAGGATTTGCCAGGCAGCCTGGCTGCTGCACAGGGTGGCCGCTGCGAGCCTAACGCAGCGGGGGCTTTGCGCTGTGCTGTTGTGGCCCTTCCGGAAAGCATCTGACTTTTTACTTCAAACTGTTCGGCACAGCCTGCGTGTGTAAGGCAGAGGAGGGTGAGGAGGTAGAAGGGCAAGCCTGGTAGGCGTATCCAGCTGGCAGGAAAACCAGAACCAAACTGCAAGGTTTTTTTTTTTTTAAAAAAATAAAACCAAAACTGAGGTCTGGGAAAATCTGTCCCTGGTCTGCAAAAAGTTGTGAGTGGAGTTACTACTGTGCCATTGGAAGGTATGGGAGGTGCAGGTAGCAAGTAAAAGCTTTGATGCAGCTGGAAGCCATAGGTCAAAATTTCAGTCAGGGTAACGCAGAAATTGATGGCACCATGTGGCTTTCTGCCAGCTGAAGATCGGGTCTAATATTTGTTTTCCCAAGTAAAGGGATTCAGTCACTCTTGCAGGCTGCCTGGAGAACAAAGGAGTGAGACAGATTTAATGCTCGTTCCGTTAATTGCCCAATGGCCATTCTTTCAGCACAGATCTGCGTTTGTGTGCCAGAATAATTTGAGTTAGTGTCTGACACAGGTGATCTGACTTGTGAAGGGACTTCGGTCTGGGCTGTAATTCTTGGAGGACTGGGGAAATGAGGGCATATCCTTTCTGCCCTTACAGTCTGCAACTGAAGACACCTTTCAGGTAGGAGTTGTTACCTATTGATGGCCAGAGAGGTGAGTGACATGTAAGCCCTCTTTTAAAGCAAGGTGAGAAGGGAAGAAAGAGAGAGAGAAGGGACAGAAAGGTCCTGAAGGGTTTTCTTCAGCCTGGCTTAATTTGGAGATGACACCTCATATGTCAATTTAAATAAAGTCATTTCAAAGAGCACCCATCCCAGGGCCTCTGATGCACTCTTAGGAATTCAGCTGTGGGGCACGGTGGGTGGCTGACACAGTTGAGCACAGAAAGGGANTCTTCAGCCTGGCTTAATTTGGAGATGACACCTCATATGTCAATTTAAATAAAGTCATTTCAAAGAGCACCCATCCCAGGGCCTCTGATGCACTCTTAGGAATTCAGCTGTGGGGCACGGTGGGTGGCTGACACAGTTGAGCACAGAGAGGGAGAGAGCTGCAGGAGGAGCTGAGCTAAGATGCTTCGTGGCAGGGCTGCTTTGTGCCCTGACGTGTACGATCGCATATGATGACCAGGATGCAGATCAGCCCTGTTTTCTTTATCACATGTTTGGGCCTGGTATTCTGGTGTGTTCAAGTATCTTGTACTTGTATCCAAGTATCTTGTACTTATGTCATAGTTTTCTGCAACCCTTCTGATCTGAGTACGGTTTAAATGTGAATCGTGTCTGGGTGTTGAACGGTTAATGTCATAGAAAGCTAACACCTACATCTGCAGCCTTGTCCCATCCGATGCAGCTAAATAGCATTTCATGGTGGCAGGGAGATAATTCAGTAAAACCAGGCCCTGCTCTGTGGGCGATGAATGAAGCTCAAGTGAAGCAGAGGTCACTCGTGTTAATCTGAAGCAAATAGGATTGTGGGACTGGAGGAAGAGGGCAAACCTCCTTTTATGTACAAATTCTATAGCTCAGAGGCTTAGGAAACACTTCATAGTAAACATTTGCAAAGTATCCATGCCATTAACCTTTTCCGAGAGGAGAGACAAATGGTTTTCCTGCTTCGTTTTGTGCAGGTCTCACATTTTGGTACGTATGCAAATTGTGCTGGGTGGCAGTGTCTCATACAAATAAGCTTGAAATGCAGGGCAGCCATGCAAGCAAAATGGCCCTGCCTTTCCCTGCAGCTGCAACAAGACTTTTATCACAGGAGGACCAGGCAGGTAAAAAGCCTGATTTGTAAGGAAGCATCAGGAAGAGAGAAGAAAACCAGGAATCCTCCTGAAGTGCTGGCACAGTAGCAGAAAGCGCTGCACCCATGCTACAGTGCTACCCTGTATTTTTGATGACCTGAGGAGCATCCAGCACTGTTTTATTTTTCATTGGGTTTTGGAGCATCCTTATTGTAACTTCTCAAGGCATGGAAATATGTGAGCAGCTCATGGCTATGCGGAACTGAGAAGGTGATTTTTTGGGAAGAAGAGATGAACAGCATCTTTTTTGAGATCAGGACCAAAATGAGCATGGAAGATAATTCAGATACGAAACACAAGCAGGCGACTTTGCAGGGAAACTGACTGCCTCTTGGAAAGACAGTGTGTGAAGGCTGGGCCTTCCATTGTGCTGCTAATGTTCTCTGTCCCAGATCCCTTGTGGGGCTGTGAATCAGGTTTTTCCATACTGTTTAACATCAGTTACTGATATGCCTGTATAGGATCATCCCAGTTACAAGCCTTTTGTGTCTCTAACCCCTTTGCAATGTTTCTTTTATGAGTTGGGTAGGCATCAGGCACTTACACTTCCGAGGGATGAGCCCGCTGTTCTCTCCGTCTTAGGCTGTGCTTTCCCGTCAAGTGTACCACGAGTGAGTATCCAGCAGGTTAGACCGAGATTGACTTTCTCAGTCTGCGGTGTCTCTTGATTAACATAGTGACAAGACCAAATGTTATTTAATTTTAGTAATAGGTGACAGCGAAACAGAAAAGGGACTGGAAGCTGATAAAAGTTCATAAAGACATGAGCTTCCCTGGCTTTTGTTTGCAATCAGACCTGTCTGGAGTTATGGCTCATTTGACTCTCCTGTGCTGGAGTAAACCAGCAGTGCTACCAGTGAACGTCAGAGCGGCTCTAAGCAAGTGTGTGCAGTGCAGTCCATCAAGCAGGGGAAAGGGGCTACTTGGCATTATCGGTTTCTTCTCTGTGTAGGTGCAGACAGCCACAGCTTGAACAGACTCCTTGCTTTCAGCTAGGTGAGCTGTGAGAGAGAGCAGCGCAGCTGCGGATTCACACCGTGCCTCGCTGGACCGGTTCCCTCTTGCTCTTTGATCTTTTATCACACTGAGTAACAGGCAGCATGACTGCAATGTGATGCTCTGGCTGTAGACTGCATTGTCACGTTGGAAAATGAATTGCCTCAGAGCCTTCAGTCTGTCTCCTGGGTGATTTCCTGTTAAAACCAGGAAAGCTGGGATTTCCACGTGATTTTGAAGCTTGGAGCTCTGATGTACAGAGAAATCCTGTCTCTCTGTGTTCAGTCCGTGTTGCTTCTGATTCCTCCTTTTCTCTTCCATTATCTCAAATGCTTTTGGAAACTTCATTTTCAAAGCACTATACTGTCTCATGGGCCACTGCTCACTTGAGTTTCCTTGTGTAGGCATCGCGGTTTAGTAGGAAATGCAAGACTGGTTTGAAACGTTTGGCAGGCAAGATAGGGAAAAATACATCTGTGAGTTATTAAGGGCGAGAGTCATGTCTTTTACCTTCAGACTTTACAGATATTTTTTTCCCTTCTCATCTGCCAAACACTTACGCTTTTCAGCATTGTCTGCGTCCGGAGGGCGTCTGTCTTGGCGGGGAATTATCTCGGACATGCAGCCTGCGCGAAGCTGCCTCGGGCACCTCCTGAACGCTCTGGCTCTGTGGCTCAGTCCTTCTGCACGCGCTAGCTTGTATCGGTTTTAGCATTTCACCTCTGGTCATTGGTGAACTGATTCTGTAGTGGGAAACTCTGGTATTTCGTTTTGTAACTATTCATCCTCATGTGAACCTCAGGTTCTGGTGNGCGTCTGTCTTGGCGGGGAATTATCTCGGACATGCAGCCTGCGCGAAGCTGCCTCGGGCACCTCCTGAACGCTCTGGCTCTGTGGCTCAGTCCTTCTGCACGCGCTAGCTTGTATCGGTTTTAGCATTTCACCTCTGGTCATTGGTGAACTGATTCTGTAGTGGGAAACTCTGGTATTTCGTTTTGTAACTATTCATCCTCATGCGAACTGCAGGTTCTGGTGACTTGGTAACTGAAAACCTCCTTTCCGCAGAGGTGACGGCCTGCCGCCTGCCCTGGTGAGACCTCTGCCTAGGCAGAACGGGCGAGTGATGGCAACAGTGGGGCTTTTCTACTGGGTTCCTGATCAGTCCCTGAAAACTCGCTGCAGATTAAGCAAGTTAAACCCAGTTCTTTGCCTGACCAGCCCATTGCCCTCTAAAAACAATCTTTAGTCAACAAAGCTCATTTATTGTGGTAGAGTTTTCCCAGTTGTTAGGTTTTGTGTCTGGAGGTCAAATCTTTGGTTAACGTCTCATTTTCGTGGCCTGCTTTGTTTCCCTTCAATTACTACCATGTTGCTGGTAAAAAGGGAGGAGACACATCATAGCACAAGTAATGGCCTCTTCTCCCCAGCTTCACTGTGACGCAGACGTATTGATTGCCACTTGGTTTTGCAGTTTTCGGCAGAAGTAGTCTTTCACTCCAGCCAATAAAAGCATATTGGACTCGTGTATCCATTATAATTGCTAAGGTGCAGGACCTGCTTTCCAGAGGTGCCAAACACCTGGGAACTTCATTTGAAATGGCAAGTGTTTGGTGCTTCTAAAACTAGGTTTGCTGTGGAAGGGAGCCCTGGGAGGAGCCTTTTGTGTCTTCATTTCCGTCCCTCTGCTATTGCACGCAGTTATATGCAGCGATGCTTTCCGTGAGCGTACTAGGTGTCGTACTGAAATCACTGGGCTTCTCGCCCTATGGTTAGGCTGTTCCACTCTCTGCAAGGTTAGAAGCTGTCTCCTAGCATACAGTTTAACCTTATGGGCAACGTGTACCTGTTGCCCATATCATCAAGGAAGAAAGGCAAGATGCAAAGGCTGTATTTTAATTAGGCCCCAATCTAATTAATGCACATGAGAACACTACCAGGCTGCACACTGTGATTTTCGTGCTCGTTCCCACTTCTTTGGGGATTTGTTACCAACCTTTCTCTCTCTCTGGGAGGAACCTGGAAGCCAGGAGTTTTGAGCTCTGTTTCTGGCAGCACTTCTGATTCACCTGTGACCTTGTGCAAGTCCCTTTGGGTTTTGCTTGTAGGGCTTTACAAACAGGGGAGAGCGATGAACACCCTTCACTTCTCAGCATTTATTGTGAGCCCTATTTAACACTTAGAAAGCAAGGGGCTTTAGGCTACGGGGTGCTGCAGAAGTATATTGCCATGGGATTACAATGAATAAATAATAACTCATATGGTATAGGAGTTCCCAAACTGCATATTGTGATGGTTTATTTTCATTATTTGTTTACTGCATACAGTCTATATGAGTCATACTATACATCTCCTTATTTTTCATTACTGCTGGAGAAACCCTGGGTAGGCAACGTTAATATTCTACCTCGCAAAGTATTGACTTCATGGTACTGTGATCCCAGGTAATGGGAAACTATTACTGCTGTGTCCTACTGTTCTTTGGCTGCCAGTGCTCAGACTCCAGCTCTCCCATCGTGGCCCTGTTCACAAAAGGGTGGAGCAGTTCTGACCAGCTCGTCTGACCTCCCATGCAAAACGGATCGCAGAATTTTATCTAAAGATTTCTCCTTCAAGCTCAATAACTTCTGCTTAGGTTAGAGCATGTCATTTAGACAGACATCCAGTGGGGATGCAGAAACTGTAAGTCAGAGAAAATCTACTGCTTCACTTAGTAAATTATTCCAGTGCTGCATTGCTTTGGTCTAAAAATGCTCCTCATACTTATTTCCAGCCTCCAGTCTTTGTTGTGCTTCTCATTTTGCTTTTGTTTAAAATTAAAAAAAGACTCAAGCACCCACTAATCTCAGGATTTTTTCACTGCACAGGTACATACAGACTGTGATCGAGATGCATCTTAACCTTCTCATTGCTGAATTACAGACACTGAGCTCATTTCAGCTTTCTCTGCAAGATGGATTATCTGGACTTTTAATTCTGGGGTTTTTTGTCTCTTTTGCTAAACTCTGTGCCGTCAGACACTGTCCGTTTTAGAGTGAGCACCAGAGCTGACACTGCAGCAACCTGGTAATGCTGGTTGATCACTTTTATCATCAGGGGTGTGCATGACTCAGATGTCTTCCTGGGAGAGTTTAGGATCTAAGCCTCCTGCTTTGAGGGGTCTCTTTGCAGCGTGAGTATCTGTTTCTGGCTCCAATTATAAGATTGTTTCCTGTGTGAAGGTGAAAAAGCAAACAAGAGGAGGTGACCGAACAGGGAGAGGACAGAAGGAAAGGGAAGGGAGAGGGGCACTGGATGCTGTGATCTCAGGGAAGACTAATGTGTGTATCTGCACGAGGCAATGAGAAGAGCTTACCCAACAGGGCATTAATTGCGAGCGTAGAAGGATGAGTTTGCCTCCAAGTCAAGGACACCCACGGAAGGAGAACGCAAATCCTAAGCCTGTGTGGCTCAAAGATGAAGTGGCTCTGCTCTTTCCAGACCTTGTGTCAAGGAGACTTTATCCATCTGAGTGTGATTTTGTTGCACTTTTGGATGTGTTTCATCCTCTGTACTCCAGTCCTTTCCTCTTCATCTCTCAGTAGTCTTTGTATTACTTGTCAGTTAGATTGGCAAGTTCCCACTGTTGCCAGCTTCTCTAATTTTGCCAGACTGTCTTCATAAAGCTCCCATGAGTGTAGTTATTGCCCTGATGAGGGTGAGTGCTGCGTGGTTCTCCTTCAGTGGGCAGAGCTCATATAGCACAGGGGTTCTGCTAAGGCTCCTTGACATTTTGAGGGAGAGAAATAAGCAATGGTGTCTGGCAAATGCTTTTGGCTTGGGGCCCTTTAATAAAATATTCCTTTGTGCAAAGTGCGCAGTTTTGGGATCCCCTTGCTCTCTCTCCCAGGAAAACTGGATAAATTGCCTGTGTTTGTCCCCCAGTGGCTACCACTGCAAGTATGGTGATCAGGGATGAGATCACTCATGACAAAGCTGTTCTTTCTGGCTCTCAGCAGACTCTGCAAAACCTGGTTATCTGAGTCTTGAGGTTTTCTTTGCAGCTGCAATCCTTAGAAACTGAGGTTCCAGGGGACAGACAGTCTTTGAGGAAGAAGCCAGTATTTGTATATGTTGGATGGGTATTTGTTTTGCATGGATGTCTTCTTATCCAGCTAGCAGAAGCATCACAAAGAATCTCTTGAAATCTCAAGTGTTTCCTTAACTGTTATCCTTTCCCTACCAGGAAAACATGTTCATTTTACTTAAACAATCCTTGTAGCAGATTATAGAACGAATCCACCTGATTTATTTTCTGCAGATAATGAGAACAGAGAGATTGGGATACTGGAGAAGGCACGGACTGTTTCCCTTACTAGTGAGGGGACAGGAGCCAGTGGTACATACCTGCGTGCTCTGAGTCTGGAGAACTCCACACCCCACAAAGTGGCTTGTAAAGGTTAATTAAGGGAAAAGATGCCAGCAGATGGCACTCATGGATACACAACATTGTCTCAGGGTTTTGCAGGGCCACAATCACTTCTTTTGGGCATGTGTAGCAAGACATGGAAAATTGCGCGACATTCACATGCTGAATTCACAGACACGGCTCCAAGGCAGGTGACCAGTGCTGCAGTGAGCAGATAGCCTTCGGGTTGGTGAGCCCAGAACATGGGGAGGAGCAGTAGCTGTCTGTTAGAAAGAAAACTGATGATGTCCCTGGATTTGACTGGGAAATGACAAGGTAGAGCAGTTAATATGGGAAGTAGAGTCCAAAGTACAGTGGGTTATTCTGCAGTGCTAACATCTATATGGGACTGACTGCACCTGTCCGATTCCCGTGTGTAGGGTAAGATTGATCTGTTTCTCTTATTTACATGAGGTTTGGGTAGCTCGTGGAGTGCAGTTGCTATGGAGTGGCCACTGCTTGTGGGCCAGCACCCCTAAAGGAGATACAGCAGGGGACAGGGCAGAGGCAGATGTCACCCTGCATTGTGTCCCCTACAGGGCTGCAGCCTGCCTGAGATAGGATTTGGTTTCATATATTTGGAGACAATAGAGGGAGGAAAACTCCTATGGTATGTGTGAGCTCTTTTGGTTTGAGGTTTGCCTTTTTGAACCTCAACCAAAAGAGCTCAAAGGCCATGAAGCTTGAGATGCTTTCAGTCCCAATGCTTTCTACATTAAACCACTCAACAGCAGATAAGACCTTTCTCCTCCTGTCTCCTGAATCCATCCAGCTGATCCTGAACACATTACTTGCGTGCAAATGAAACACAGTTTCTTAGTCTCCTTCCAAGGGGACTGGTGTTGGCATCATGACTTTTCACCTCTCCAAGGAGTGCTGAGGGTGGCAGTGACAGGAGACACGAGCTGGGGTGTGCAAAGCTGCCTGTCTGTGCCAGCTCTAGCTCAGTGCGCTCTGGCAGGCACTGGCATCGCCTGCCGTGGGGCTCAGGGGAGTTAGGCTCCCAGTCCTGCCTGCCCAGTGCCCCCTCCTTGGACAGACCTGTTCAGCTGCTGTCCGGTGCAACAAGCGGCCAGAACCGGGGCTTCGGTCTGCCAGCATTCATTCCTGATGGGGAAAGCAGTGACATTCAGCTTCCATTAGAAGACAAAAATGGCATCACAGGCCATCTGAGGGCACATTTGCAGCAGTCAGAGCGAAGGCAAGGTATGGGCTCTGTTTCTGAGCCAGAAGAGCAGTCTGTTCCCGGTCCATGGGACTTGTCAGACCAGCAATGATTAGTGAGGCAAAAGCAAAGGCCGCAAAGCTCCTCATGCCCAGATCCAGTGGGAGAAGGTGATAAGGGATTCATTGTGCAGCCGGGAGATAACTGGCAGCTGTAGCACGAAGCAATGCCAGTCCCTTTTGCCATAGCAATTGTCCAGACATTTTGTTCACAGCTGTAATTCACCTTGCTGCGCAGTCGATCTGTTCTGGACCATGCACCATTTCAAACGGAGCGCGGTTGCCATGTAAAATCGAGTGGGATGGCACAAAGGCTGTGCATGGGATTAAGCATGGAAATCCATTTGCTGGTGCAGGGCTCGGGGGAGGCAGGTGGTGAAGGGACTGGACCTCCAAAGGGCAAGTCAGCCTCCTCTCCCCTCTCCCTTCCCTCACTGCAGACGCACGTAAGTGTAGCTAAGAGTGCACAATCACTTAACTCCTTGTGAGGAGAAGGAGCTGGCCTCTATGTGCCTCAGCCTGAACTGACAGATCGGGTCTCTTATGGGAGTTAGAGCCCACATCTTGTGTGATTACAAGCTTGAGGGAGCAGGGACCGGGTCTCTCTGGTGATGTCTGTGTGGAAAAGTGAACAGAGAGCTTTTGGCTTAGTTGAAGGCTATACTGCATGTGTCTTAATGACCGTCTTCTGTGTCGCGTACTGCAGCCCAAGCTTGATGTGTCTGCCCTGTGTGTAGGGAGAATGGGATGAGGCTGTCTGCTGATGGCCTCGACTGTAGCTTGACCGGCAAGTGTCAGCTCCCAGGAGACAGCGTGGTTAGGGTGCAGGCTTGGCTAGGGTGGTCCCTTGGGACCTTCAGTCCAAGTTAATGTTGGTGATGGGAGAGCCCGTTGTGCTCAGCAACGTAGGTGTCTACACAGCAGTTTTGAGTCTGTGGCCATGTGTCACATCGTCCTGTAAAGACTGAGTGTGCCCTGGAGCTGCCCAGCCCCGCATCAGTCCCCAAGCTCTGCCCCAAGGAGCTGCTGTCTCCAGAAATGGCTCCTTGCCTGCCGCCTGCAGAGCTGTGCGCAGCCCTCTGAGATGCACGAAAGACAGCAGCACCTGCCAGAAGGACGGCGCTTCTCTTCCTCTCATCATGAGGAATTTATCTGGCATTTCTCCCCCTGCTTTTCTGAGACTTTCCTAACTTCTGGGATTTCCTCCCCTCACCATGGGACAGCAGTTATTCCTGCCGGGGCAAGCACCCATTGCCTCCCCAAGCAGCAGCTCTCCCTTGGGCTCTGTGAGATAATTGGCCTGTTTCCCTGGTGTGGAACCAACGGCTGTGCAAGACGGCTAACGAGAAAAAGCCAGGGTAGCAACGAGATTAAAAATATGTATGAACAAACATCTTGTTTCAACTGCAAGGATGCACTGAAGCATAAGAGTCTGGGTCCCGCAGTAAGCCGGAGGCAGGTTGGGTTGGCATTCGGACGGGCAGTTGCACAGTAAAGCAGTGACGGTAGCATGGGAAAAGTTGGGGCAGGAGCCTAGTGTTATTTACACTGGTCTACACTGGAGTAATGTCGTGGAATCACCTGTTAATTTGGCTGCATCCTGTTGTCTGGAATCCAGTGGGGATACATGGCGTCAGGAGAGCAGGCAGGACGCCACCGAATCCAGTAAAGGCCTCTGGCTCTGTTCCTCTCTGCCAGTGGCCTTGATACAAGATGGTAGCTTTTGTTGTAAAGATTGTTTGTATGAAGGCATTATCTGCTTACCAGATACCAAGAGCAGGGAGATGGATACTGAGGGTGGTGACCCCATCCTGGTGGGCTCCGTGGGGCATTGCCAGAAGCAAAGTGTGATTGTCAGCGAAGGTGTCAGAGTGACACAGAGGTGGAGTGGGTGCTCCAATGAAACGTGTTGCTTTTTCGTTCGTGAAAAAAGAAAGTAAAGGTATTTAATTTTAATTTCTATTTTTAGGGTGATTGTTCTTGGCTGGGTTGGGTCCTTGTAACACTTCATGAAGTGATTTCAGATAGTTGAAGGCTGTCAACAAGCCCCAGTCATTTTCCTCTCATGCAGTGAAGGATTTTTGGGGAGGAAGGTTTATGACATAGCCTTGCATTGAAGCAGCTCAGGCTGGCAGGGATACTTACCAGCTAACTGCAAAGGCACTTTCATGACAAGGAAGGCCGTCTTGGTACATTGGCTACAGGTTGCGCATATGCAGCCTGAAGAGATGGAGGCCTGCTGTGAGATCTCTTCGCAGGGAGAAATTCATTTACTCATGGAAGAGACAGTTTCTTTGTTTATATGGTGGGCTTACCAGGGACTATAAATCCCTGGGCTTTGGATTCCATGGGTACCAAAAGAAGGAAATACCTCATGGAAGATGGGAGTTAGTTGGGCAACCACACGGGTTTGTAGCCTTTGTGATGCGTGAGAGCACCCAGATGCTGTTGCTGTGACAGGGATTGCCTGACCCCATGGGAGCTGCTTGACTGCCTGGCTGCCAGCAGGCCAGGGGTGGAAGGGGAGTCTGACCTGGCACCACAGCAGCGCAGAACAGGTCGAAAGCTTCAATCAGTCCCAGTCTCCTGTGGCACTGATGTCACGTGTTTATCCTGGAAAGCAGACCCTCCAGCCCCATCCCATATATTAGCAATTCCAATAAAAATAATAATTGGATTCAGTCCATTGCATTTAACATTTTAATGTCAGCTGGGGATTTCTTCCTGATCCCAGCTCTTGATTAGGTGACATCTTTAAGCACCAGATTAATAAGCCTGACTGTATTCTCTGAACACCCGACATTCACAGCCAGAGCTGAGGGCTGCAGCGTAGTGCTTTCTGCACTGTCGTGCTTTATGTACTTCACTGAAACTGGTCAAAAGATCATGCTCGTGATTCTTGAAGTATTTTTTCTTTTTACATTTAGTTTTGATCTGAACTGGATGGAGAACAAAACTTTCCTAAATTTGCTGTGAATTAAGTGTTCTCCCATCCTGTGGGTGCATGCTAAAATTGATGCTTTCTTGAGTTTTTTAAAGAAGCTGATCACTGAAGGTGATATGAAAAGGTCTCCACATCTAACACAGGTCTCACCGTCTCTCTATGGGCTGTCTTGGGTTCAGGGTCTCATGAACATCTCTTTTCTTAACCTTGGGGTTCAAAACTCTTCTGCTGTTCAGATACGACTTGTCAATCCTGGTTTGTGTTGTGCTCTGAAAAGCTAGTTTTTAGAATTTAAAAAACGTATTTTGCCAGAAAACTGCCTTCTGGACTCTGATCTTATGATAAAGAGATTTTTTTTCTGGGGTTGTGGCCTTCTATCTTCAAACCAGTGCTTGGTCCTGTCTATGTTATGTCAAAAGAGACCTTAACTTTGTCAGTGACATGAAAGGTAGGTCTATGGAACAAACTTCTCCTTGGTGTTTGTACCTGCACGCATGCTTAGCTGGGCAACCAGCCTTCATTATTTCTTACGGAGCTCTCTTTGTGGCCAAACAGTGCCCAAGAGTTTGGGGACAAATAGTAATGAAATACTGCTTGGCATGAACAAATCTATAAGCTCTCACATGTGTCCTGGTGTATAGTGAGCTACAAGTGTGTGCAGAGTTACAGGGGGGAAAGGGAAGGAAGGTGCTGGAAGGGTTCACAGACAGCAAGGAGAAGGAGAAGGAGAAGGAGAAGGAGAAGGAGAAGGAGAAGGAGCTGGGGCTATTCTCCTCTAAAGAAGTAACTGCACTGAGGATGTGTTGGAGGCAAGGCTGTGTTTTAGGCGCTAGTGGGTCCTCTCGGTACAGGTAAGTTTGTTTGCGACACATTCTCTATTTGCTATCATGATGTGGTCAGTCTCGCAAAGGTACAAGTCCTTCCTCTGGAATAAATTCCTGAAACCTTGTTCCTCTGGAACAAGTTCCTGAAATCTTGTACGAACAGTGTCACTAAATCGGGTTTCAGAGGAATCTTTTTCTTTGGCAGTTGCAAATTGTTTGTATCACAAAGGCGGTCTCAGTCCTGCTGCTCTTAGGCACACTCAAGAAAAGGAGGGCACTTTAGTTAGTGCAGTAGATGCCTGTCTGCTACAGATGAGAGCCATTGATTCTTTAACTCAATATCAGATACTTTGCCTGCTCAGCAGCCAGAGAGTTTCTTGCATTTTAACTTTCCAGGTCACAACCCCAGTAAGCTTGGGGAAGGGTGTTCTTGAAGTCAAGACATACATTTTCTATCATGCTTTTTCGAATTGTAAGGATTCAGTCTAGCAGGCTGGTGTGGAAGTGCTGTGGAATCACAGACAACCCTTGTCTTTTAGTCTTCCAGCTACTGGGAGGACACTGCCCTGAGCCGGCATGGTAGTAAAATCAAACTGTCACAGGACCTTCTCCAGGCAATGAAGTCTCCATTTGTGGAATGGGAACCACATAAAGACCTTTTTCTTCTCCAGGCCCTCTGGGCTGATGTTATCCTGCTGCCTATAGTACCTTTGCATTGCAACATATTGGTAAGCCGGAATTCTTCAGGGCTCACAAGCTGTCATGCAGTGCCGTGTGTCCACATTCATAGCACCTTTGTTCTTATTCACCCATGACATCAGTGGAGTTGCCACAGCTGTGAAATCAAAGTTCATACTGATCTAGTATGGGGTTAATTCTCAGATTCACAACATTTCTTGTGGGAAAAGTGGATCTTCAAGAGAGAGCTGAATGAGCAGGAGGAGCCACAGAGAAATAAGGATCTGCTTTCATTTGTGGCGACAGGGGAAGGAACCACTAAAGATGAAAGCAGCCTCAGCTGTCCTGTCTGCTTTGAAGGAGTAATTCAGACCCTCCCCTGTCATACCGTAGCTGATGATCCAGGATCTCTAAGGGGTGCAGACCATTATGAGTTTGTCTGTGCTGTAGGCCAGCCAGAGGTAAGTCAGCCCAGGCTTGGAGGCTGTGTGACTGGGTTGCCATGGGAGGATGTCCAAGCTGCAAGAATTGTTTGCATGGATACAAACTTTCGGAGCCCCTGGTAGCTTTGCTGTTCTCTCACCCTTGGGCGATGCCTTTATCCTATGCTCCTAGCAGCTGCGATGCTAAAGGAAGAGTGATAGTTCAAGGGGTTGAAAACAAGATAGAAAGTATTTCCTCTTCAGGTTGTCTGTTTGTGGATGTGAGGCTGTATCTCCAGCCTGTTTTGTAGTGCATTGCTGCCTGCCTCACAGCTTGGCTCCCTCCCTGCTTGCGTGGAGCCTGTCTCAGGGCAATAGGGAAGTCTTGGACTTCAGTGGCATCAGACTTTCCTGCTCTCTCCAGAATACTCTGAAGGCAGCAGATGAGGGATGCCAAAGTTTTACTGGCAGCTGCTCGGCACTGCTTCTCTTCACAGCAAACAGCACTCCAGTCTCCTCTATCTTCAGTCCAGAATCATCCCCCATGTGAAATATTCTGGTGGTGGAGGGCAAAAAAGAGATCTGAGTCCCTGCCTAAGCCCTTTCTGTTCCTGAAACACAACTGCATTGAGTGGGAAAGAGCCAGAGAGAAAGATATTTTTATTACAAACACGTCTGACCGAGAAACAAGCATTAAAAAAATTCAATAGTGGCTTCAGTTGTTAATGCCATTTCATTTTCTAAGAGCCTTATTGGCTTTAATCGGTTCATTTTCATAAATCAGATCAGCTATGTACCTTCCCTTTGGATGTTACCTTCGTGTCATTTGGTCTGCGATGCTTAGGTGCTCTGGACAGTCACAGATTAAATATTGGCCTCCATATTCAGCATCTCTAAAATCCCAAAATGTCAGGTACCACCAATGGTTTACCCCTTTCACTACGAACATCAGGGCAGGAGCTCAGCAGGTCTCCCAGCTGACATGTGTTCTCCGCACAGGGCTGAGCTCAGGCGTCAAAAGCAGAGGGCTGTGCGGGCAGGGTGGCCTCACACTTACTCCACCTCAGTGCTGCAGTAATTTAGTGATTATGTGGAGGTGAATGTAAATTAAAACCCCAGATCCAGACACTGCCACAGTGTGGCTAGCCCCGAAGGTAGCCTCTATGGTGACGACATTTCGCCTCTTGAGCCTCTTCTGTTTTGATATCTCCCAGCAGGCACAAGAAATGGTATCATTGCTGTTCACAAGTAGTTGGGGAAAAAATGGAGAAATACTTGTGTAACAATCTAGTATGTTGGCAGATGCTTTTCAGGTTAAAACAAGGATAAACAGCTTGGAGACTATGTCTCACCTAGCTCTAGACATTTTACAGGTTGAAAACTTGAGGCACAGTGATGTGTGGCTGTTCCAGTGAAGAATCAATGTTGAACGACAACTGTTTTTCGAGGAGAAGATAAATCTGCTGCGTTTGCTCATCTTGCTGTCGTGGATTTACTGTCAGATTTTGCCCTTAAAGCATACGGTAGCATAGTTATGTGTTCAGATTTTGCCCTTAAAGCATACGGCAGCATAGTTATGTGTATCTGTTCCTAAATGAGATGTAATCTTTCACCTCTGCTGAGACATTGTAGTGCAGGGGCTTGTGCATGGTCATGTGTCGGTAAATCTGGTGTTTGTGCTGGGCCACGGCAACTTGGCCACACTCCCCTGGGTCTGGGGTTGTGCTGTGTCTCAGAATCTTGTTCTCTGACATCAGGAAGGACTGGAAACTGTTCCGTGCTGTTCAGATAGGTAGTTAGGGTGAATCTTGGCTTTCTCAGGCCTGAGAGCAGATTAACTTCCACACCTTTAGCAGCTAAATTCCAGCAGGCAGGTGGGCTGTCTTTGCTTGTGTTCAGTCAAATGTGATGTTCGCCATGAAGGAGGACGGGAGATGTTTAAGTGCAAACCGGACAGGATTGGGCTTTACAGGGGTCTCCTGAAACACTATGAATCCTGTTCCTGTTTCTGCAAGAAGCTGTGATGTGTTCTGTTTACAAGCTGTGTTAAGGTAAGGCTTGATACGTTTAAGCTGTTAGTCCTGCTTCCCCTGTTGGAAGGTGATTTAAATTGCAGTTTACAAAAAAAAGGGCCTGGGAGTGACGCTGGGGATCTGTGGGAGGCAGTGTTACTGGGAGGTTAGGGCAGAGCTGCCGCTGAGCTGCTGCCCAACCCTGAGCTGCTGCCCAACCCTGAGCTGCTGTAGCAGATCTTTGCCTCAGTTTCCCCTCTGCCAAAACTGGAGGAGTGATGCTGCTGGGCTGTACGGCCTCTCGTGGGGAAGAATCACTCATTACAGCTCGGGCAGTATTTCAGAGCACAGGTTTAAGCAGTATCGGTTCGTATTGTTTCGCTCTTGCAAAACCCTATTCTAGGGTGAGGATCTCCTTGCAGACATTCCCATTCCTTTCTGAGAGACGCAGGATTTGTGATCCCAGTGCCTAATATTAATCTGAGAGTATTTCTGTTCTATGTAATCAACTATATCTCTGTCTTAACTTTGAATTTTATATCACACATGTCCCCACAGTAGGAGAGCACTACACTCAGTTTTACTAGTTCCTGGAGGTGGATTATATCCCACTTGATTTGTTTACAACAGTCGTGAAGATTCAACATTTTAATGAGGTGCAGCATAAGAAATGTATCTATTAAATGCATGCTTTAGCACTTGATTGGTATTTAATTGGCATGTGTCAATATTCTTATTACATCTCAGTTAAATCCACAGTTGAAGCATTAATTTTGGGTAGGAAAATTATGATTTGAGGAAAAATATGAACTAAAATAAAAGTACAGATGCTTTTAATATGAAGACTGTATTAATAAAGTCTTACATCGACTTAAGTGTTTACAGTAGGTATTTTTAAACAGATGAAGATGACATAAAAGAAACATTCTGTCAATTACTGCTGTAAGTTTCATGAAGAGTTAGTTATCTATGGAGGTGACTCCTTTTTCCTCTTAGGAAAGATTCAGACTTCATCATTTTGCAGGAAAATTTTTTTCAGCTGTGTGTTCCTTAACGTGAATGTGGGCATTCTTCTCCAGGGATCTGGAGGATCTCGGGGATCAGTAGTTTGGCAGCTAAGCTTCTCCGAGCTGTGGTGTTATCACCATCCATGAAGGTTTCAGACTGGCACCTCAATCCACTATTATTGCAGCCAGTGGTAGATACCTGGTGGGTGTGTTGAGAACAGGATGAAACCTGTGTTTCACAAGGACAAGGTGAAGGACAAAAAATTTCCTGGGGCTAGAATACGGTGCATGTGTAGATCCCAGGGGAAGACTCTGTGTTTGGTGCCTTGCGTGATCCCCCAGGGTCGGTCTCCAGAAATGACAAGGAGACTTCTCTGTCTTGCCTTGTCATTCTTGCACCTGAGCTGAGGGGATCCTCAGGACAGCGGAGTCGTGCATGAATTCTCTTTGAATGAGCTGCGTTTGCTGCCAATCCCTGCCCTGCCCTGCCCCGTGCGGGGTTTGCGGTGCACGTACTTCCTGGTGCCCCATGGCATGGTGTTGGGAAGGTGTTCTGAACATCCGCAGATGTTACCTGCAGATGGGGTAAACTAAGGCACAGAGTGGTTCCGTGACTTACCCTCAAAGAGGCAGCATGTGAGGCCGGTGGCACTGTGGGAAGACCTCTACGTGCCAGCCTCACCGTGCCGCTTGTCCCAGGCTGTGTTCCTGTCCTGTGCCCGAGTGAGCCCCGGGCGCCTTCACCGCGTAGGGACTCTAGTCGTTCCAAGCAGCACTCGTGTGTCCTCCTTGCTCTGTCTTTGCCTGGATCTCAGCAGATACCGGATCCCACAGCTGAGCAGCTGGGACCCCCTCACTGCTGGCAGGCAGCCTGCCTGGTTCCCATCGCTACGTGTCGGTAGGTGGTTCCTGTCTAACGAAGCTCCTTTCCAAGGAGGCTGCTGACGTGCTCCAGCATCGCCAGATGGTCCCCTTACCTCTTCTGCTCTCACGCTCCCTCGGAAACATTAATGATCCCTAAACCTCTCTGATGGAGGAGCTCCTTTTTGTGACAACCTCATTACGTGGTTATCAGGAGCTGCCACTATGCGGGTTGTCACGACAACCAGCCTGATTCAGAGCCGCTGGGAAAGGTCTGAACCTCAGGCAAATAACCAGCCCCAGCTCCCAGCAGATGCTCACCCGCAGCCAATCGGCGGGGCGCTGGGAAACCATGACATCATGGGCCAAGCAGGCCCCAAAATTTAATTGTTAGCTTTCAGCGTCCCTCCGTGTCCCTCTCCCCCACCGGTGCTCCTCAGATCAGCCTCCGGTGCAGCTAAGCCAGTCCTGCTGCGGTACTGCTTCAAACCGCTCCGGAGCTGCCTCGGCTCAGCAGGGCTGGCCAGGCTGGCAGAGGAGCCCCCGGAGCCCCCCACGTAATGCAGCCTTGGTTGGTAGCGAGAGCCACGGCAGCCGAGTGCGTGTGCCTTGGCAGTCTGGCACAGGCAGAAAGCTGCAGGGTAGTATAGAGCCAGAATGGGTTGCTGCTTGTTGGGGTTTTGTTAATGGGGATAGGAGTTTCTTGTCAGAATTAATTTTATCTGCAGGACAAGCTCTCTGGCAGCTACCAACAAGTATGGGAGATTCATGGGATCCTTACTCCCCCCTTTTCCTGAAAACCTACTGACACCCAATTACCCGTCACGCTGTGGTGCTCAGATTGTGTCATGTTTGCCAGCAAGGTGTGATAAATGCGGCAAAACCAGTTCTGTCGAGGATGGAGAACGTGTCCACCTTCCTGCCCTGCTGAAGCAGAGAGGGGTTTGTTCAGAGCTTTGTGCCTTCGCTGGGGTGTATCTGAGGCACCCCTGGAACGGCGTACCCCATTAAGGTTACATCCTACATAGTATTGACCGAGGCATCCTGCAGATGTGCAGCTGCAGAGCTTTTCTGAATTCCTGCCCTGCTTGAGCACATTCCCTGTGAAAGCAGGATCAGGCAGCTCTTCGAAGGGATTCCTCTTTTTGCTCAAGAAAGACTTTTCTTTTTTTAACTTCCTGTCCATCCCAACTAAGCGTACATTTGGTTTCTGAAAACGCTCGTGCTTGGACTCTTCTACTGAGGCGTTTAGCGTTGCACACCCCTCTTACACAGGAAAGGGTGCTGGTAGTTTCAGGCAGTGCGAGTCTGCAGCTCTGCAGTCAGTTTGGCAGGGTCTAGCTGATTAGATCGGAAAGGTGAGGTTACATGGCTTTGGCTTCTGAAGTCCTCAGGCATCTTTTGGAGGAACAAAGGCTACGAGAAGGCTATTTGTTGCTCAGAGCTAGTATTTCTTTCTCTTTCTCTTGCTTTGCTGCGTTGGCTACCTGGCCCTGTATTCCCATGGGGCTGTGTCTTTGCAGAAGAGTTGTCCCTGGGCCACTCTTGGCTGGGGCTGCCCAACGGATGGGCTGGGGAGCTTGTGCACAGCTCGGCACAGAGACAGTCCAGCACAATGGTCCTGATACAGCCAGTCCTGCCTGTTTTAGCACATGAGAGAGGAGGTCTGGGGGCTGGCGATGGACCTGGTCCAGCCAGGTCCCTCTTCCTGCTTCTCAGACTCCTAAAGCATTGGTCATTGGGGCTCAAATTAGGGCAGCTTCTGAGGTTACTTTTGCAGGATGAGACCCTGGCCCTAGCTGGCTCCTGAAAAAACAGGGTTCAGGCAGGCGCTGCACGTGTGTGGGCATGCAGACTCTCAAAGCGTTTCCAGCTAGCTTTGCCACCCGTGTGACAGTCACACAGCACTGACATCTAGCAGGGACCAGCCTGCTTTCCTGTGCCCTGTGGGGACAAACCCAGCACCCCATTCATGTCTGGGCCGGATCAGGCTCAGCGAGACTGCAGGTCTGGTCCAGCCCAGCCCGACCCAGGTGTCAGACCCGTGAAGCGAGTCCAGCTNAGCCTTGGTTGGTAGCGAGAGCCACGGCAGCCGAGTGCGTGTGCCTTGGCAGTCTGGCACAGGCAGAAAGCTGCAGGGTAGTATAGAGCCAGAATGGGTTGCTGCTTGTTGGGGTTTTGTTAATGGGGATAGGAGTTTCTTGTCAGAGTTAATTATATCTGCAGGACAAGCTCTCTGGCAGCTACCAACAAGTATGGGAGATTCATGGGATCCTTACTCCCCCCTTTTCCTGAAAACCTACTGACACCCAATTACCCGTCACGCTGTGGTGCTCAGATTGTGTCATGTTTGCCAGCAAGGTGTGATAAATGCGGCAAAACCAGTTCTGTCGAGGATGGAGAACGTGTCCACCTTCCTGCCCTGCTGAAGCAGAGAGGGGTTTGTTCAGAGCTTTGTGCCTTCGCTGGGGTGTATCTGAGGCACCCCTGGAACGGCGTACCCCATTAAGGTTACATCCTACATAGTATTGACCGAGGCATCCTGCAGATGTGCAGCTGCAGAGCTTTTCTGAATTCCTGCCCTGCTTGAGCACATTCCCTGTGAAAGCAGGATCAGGCAGCTCTTCGAAGGGATTCCTCTTTTTGCTCAAGAAAGACTTTTCTTTTTTTAACTTCCTGTCCATCCCAACTAAGCGTACATTTGGTTTCTGAAAACGCTCGTGCTTGGACTCTTCTACTGAGGCGTTTAGCGTTGCACACCCCTCTTACACAGGAAAGGGTGCTGGTAGTTTCAGGCAGTGCGAGTCTGCAGCTCTGCAGTCAGTTTGGCAGGGTCTAGCTGATTAGATCGGAAAGGTGAGGTTACATGGCTTTGGCTTCTGAAGTCCTCAGGCATCTTTTGGAGGAACAAAGGCTACGAGAAGGCTATTTGTTGCTCAGAGCTAGTATTTCTTTCTCTTTCTCTTGCTTTGCTGCGTTGGCTACCTGGCCCTGTATTCCCATGGGGCTGTGTCTTTGCAGAAGAGTTGTCCCTGGGCCACTCTTGGCTGGGGCTGCCCAACGGATGGGCTGGGGAGCTTGTGCACAGCTCGGCACAGAGACAGTCCAGCACAATGGTCCTGATACAGCCAGTCCTGCCTGTTTTAGCACATGAGAGAGGAGGTCTGGGGGCTGGCGATGGACCTGGTCCAGCCAGGTCCCTCTTCCTGCTTCTCAGACTCCTAAAGCATTGGTCATTGGGGCTCAAATTAGGGCAGCTTCTGAGGTTACTTTTGCAGGATGAGACCCTGGCCCTAGCTGGCTCCTGAAAAAACAGGGTTCAGGCAGGCGCTGCACGTGTGTGGGCATGCAGACTCTCAAAGCGTTTCCAGCTAGCTTTGCCACCCGTGTGACAGTCACACAGCACTGACATCTAGCAGGGACCAGCCTGCTTTCCTGTGCCCTGTGGGGACAAAGCCAGCACCCCATCCATGTCTGGGCCGGATCAGGCTCAGCGAGACTGCAGGTCTGGTCCAGCCCAGCCCGACCCAGGTGTCAGACCCGTGAAGCGAGTCCAGCTTGCACTGCTGAGCCCCGCGCCCTGGGGCTGTGTGGGTGCCCTGGCTGTGCAGTTACTCACCTTTTTCTCTCTCCTAGCAGTGTGCCGTGAGCAATGTGCCAGTTGTCGGCACACCTGACTGCTCACAGTATGTGGAGGAGCCCTCCAGCTGTGACAGGTTCAGCCTCACTTACGGCTGGGGTGAGGGGCAAGAAAGCTCTGCGGTTTGGGCAGTTTCCCCTTTCTGGCTTTTGCCTGTGCTTCCTCTCTTTGTCTCCTTTCCCAGGAAGGCATGGGACAGGCATGGAGCATCAGCTTCCTATCAGGCATGGGACAGTCAGCTTCCATCCAACAGCTTAAAGATAGCTGGAGAACCCAGGGAGGCTGAAATAGCACAGGTTCAAGGCTTTGTGGTCTCTAAATGCTAGCCCAAAAGACACAGACTTTTAAAAACCATTTGTGATTTTCAGGAAGAACTCCACCATGCATAGTCAGTGTTTGTGACGTTTCCTCGGCTCCGAAGAGAGTTGTAACTTTGGACCAGGCTGAGAGTAAGGGATCTGATCCTGCTTTTTCACTGCGTGCAGTCACGGAGTCAAGTTTCTGCTCTTTCACAGGGGAAAGGAAGCTGAAACTCTTCCTTCATCTGCTCTCGCCCAGCCTTCGGCAAGGTCAGACAGAAGCCAAGGCACTGGGCTTCGTATCTCAGGAGGCCTGCAGTTTTCATATAGTGCTTATAAGAATATTTTTGCTAATAGTTTATGCTAAAACTATGTTTTAGTTGGACTTTTAAAAATGAATGAAAGTGATTCACCCACAGATTCAGTCCTAACAGCTGTAATTGCCTGACTCGGTGCTCTGCCTGCAGCTTTTCCTTGAGCTGCCTCCCTTCTTCGGAAGCCTGTGAGTGGGGCACACACCTCACACTGCATGTGGTGCGCTGGTAAATAACCTACTGCTCTGTGTCTGAAGCGATCGGGAATAATTTTTACTCTGCAGGTGGCTGGGTACCACTTGTCCACCGCCTGCTCAGTCCTTTCCAACTCAGTGGGCTGTTTTTAAACAGCACTTTGCAGCAGCCAGTGTGGTTCGCAGGGTATGGCCCTCCAGCCCCGAAGGGCTAGGTGAACCTGTGGGGCTCAGCTGTGTTCCCTTAATCACTGCGCTGGGGACATTCCGTTAAATCTTTGCACAGACTTCGAAGGGCGAAAAGCTGGGTGAAAGCTGAAGCCCTCTGCAAACTACCCTGTCTTAGCTCAACAAAGGAGAGTGTGTCCTCTGCAGGCATTACCCCGTCTGCTTGTCCTGAGCCCTCATGGACACACACCGTGCTGTCACTGGGGTGGACACTACTTGCGGTAGAAAGTGGAAGGTGCCTCTTCCTCCACTGTCGAGGGCCAGCGGCCTTGCAAGGTCACTGCTGACCTTAGAGGATCCCGAGACTTACCTATCCACAGGGAAATTTCTCTACAGGGATGGAAACAGCACTGACGACTTGCTCCGCTGCTTGACTGTCCTCACTTTAGAGCCAGCTGGCTAAGTGATAGATTTTACTCATACTGGGGAAGAAAACCTTGGTGAGACCTCAGCATACAGCGGGAGGGGACGGCAGTGATTCAGTAGGGGCTGCTTGGCACGTCAGTGTTGACTGCGTGACTCAGTGTGCTTTTGCTTCTGCAGAACCTGTCCTTTGAACAAGCTGTAAGGCGACAGCGTGACCACTCATGGTCAGAGGAGATCACATGCCATGCGGTGGGGCTGGGAGGGTTGGTTATCTCCTCTTGGGTAATTACATGCGACCTGCCTTACCTCTGGCAATAGCAGCCAGCAGAAGGTAGTCTTCATTTCTTTCCTGTGGCTGCTGCATAATGCATTATTAAACACTACCTTGTGCCTCTCCCTCAGGAAAAAGAACGGAAAAAAGGTCAAAGATGCGCCCATCTTGGGATATACCAGCACGGCCCTTCCCAGAGCTGGTGGCGCACGGGCAGGAGGGCGGCCGGCAGAGCCCGGCACAGCCCGGGCGACGGGGTGAGTGCGGAGCAAGGCTGCCAGCCCCGGCACGGCCGCAGCGCCTGTGGCCCGGGGGCTCTGCTGGGGAGGTTGTAGCATTGGTCACGTTTGCCTGTGGACCTATTTTTTTTTTATCCTGGGAAGTATTGTAAACGTGAGGTCATCCTCATCGAAACGGGGTCTGTTTCTACTTTTCAGATCTTTCATGGAGGAGTTGAACTCGCGGGTTCAGCAGAAGCAGGAGGGGGACACCACGCTCTGCCTGGGGAAGCGTTAATTCTAAATGGAAGGAGGAGAAGGGGGAAACGCACACCGCGAAGAAGGAGGTTTTTCTTCCGATGCGTTTGGGGATCTTTGCAGGGAAGTGCCCTCGTTGTCGCAGGAGCGGCCGGAGCCGGTTGCTCAAGCCTTGCGCCTGGTGGGTCTCTCCCGCGTTTGGATGCTGACAGGAAAGAGCCCGCTGCTGTCACATGGCAAAAGTCGTTTTGGGGGAACCCGAAATTTCACGGTGCAGTTCCTGTTCCCTGCGGACGAGGACCAAGCAGCGTTATGACGCCTTTCACGACACCTTTCGGAACGAGCCGGGTGCTGGTCC
>VZSC01001033.1:4087-26065 GCA_013398225.1 Steatornis caripensis | reverse complement strand
CGGGCTGCTCTCCCGGCAGTGACACCTGCGCTGCCGGGCGGCCTCCGCCTCGCCCCTGAATGGAGGCCGGGGTCCTGCGGGAGGGAGCTCCCGGCGGGGCTGCGAGGCGCAGAGCCGCTGTCGGCTCTGAAGTTCTCTCGGCGCCGACACCGGCCATGAAGGCTGTCGCGGTGTGCGTGCGCCCCGTCTGCCGACAATGCGGGCTTCTGGGCTGCGCTTCTGCAGCGGAGTCAGAAACGCTGGGCTATAAATAACTCTGCCTTCTTCTTTCTTTTTTTTTTTGGAAAAAAAAAGTGCTCTTTATTGGCAACACGCATCCGATTGACCCCTTTGAAAACGCCTGCTAAGTTGCTCCTGAAATCCGTTCGGGGAAGGGTGGTCTCTCCGTCGCACACGCACGGTGGTGCCTGATGCCACGCTGAAGCTGGTCCCTGTGCCGGGTTGTCCCTTTGTCCCAGGCTTGCACGCCAGCCAGCCGAGGAAGTGCTCCAGCGTGATGTCTGGCCGCTTCGGGCTTCCCTCCTCCGACGGGGGATGCTCTCAGCGCGCGTGCCCCCTTTTTGGGCATTCAGACAGTTTTCCCATCCCGTTTTTGCCAGTGTCAGGAATGAGCCCTGTTTTAAATACAGGGATGTATTTAATGTAGAAGGTTCGGGGAATTCAGACAGGAAAAGCCGTGGCTTCGGAGTGAGCAACATCTGAAAGAGATTGTGGGCCTGAGCTGGAAGGAGCAGGGCTATTTCTGGACTTGCAACCCCAGAGGGGGCCGGGGGGGTTGGATTTTGTCTCTCCCCGCGTGGCTGCATTTGCTGGCGTGGGCACAACCCGCGTTAGGGGCAAACAACCTGGATATCGGTGTTTCGTTTCCCTGATGCCCCACCTGCCTGAATTTGACGTCGTGCAAAGATCTCCGGAGAGGGTAGTCCGCTTTTTGTTTTCCTCCGGGGCCCAGCCGGTGACGATGTTCAGTACGGGGAACCAGGAGGCTGGAGATCAAAGCGGGCTTTGCTGAGCGCCTTTCGGGCTGACGTGAGTCACCCCAGAGTGAGGAGGAGGAGGACGGAGGGACGGGCGGTTGGGAGGGCCAGGGGAGGCTGCAGGGCGGGATACCTGCCTGCCTGAGGGGGAGAGGGAAAGAAATGCTGCTGCCGGAGGGGATGGTGAGATGAGATCTTCTTGCCTGGCTCCTCCTCTTGTGTGAATCCACCTTCTCCGTGGCTGTCACTGTCAGGCAGGGAGGAGGGGGGCAGGAGCAGCCTGGGGGGAGGCTGCTGTGCTGAGGGCCTGGGGGCAGCGGGGCCAGCCGGGACCCTGGAGGCAAAGTGGCTGCTGCGGGCGAAGAGCAAGCACGGGTAGCGCAGTGGGAGAATGGGTGTGAGAACGTAGCCCCGGCCAGGGTGAATGCAGTGGGAGGGCGTGCCGGAGGGGGCCGCGGTGTCCCCCGAGCGGGAGTTGGTGCGGGGGCTGCTGGCTGGGAGCAGGCCATCCGTGCAGAGGTGGCACTGGGGGTTTTCAAGCACCTTCACCCCATCTCTCGTGGAAGCGGGGCACGTGGCTGCAGAGGAGCCTCATGCTTCCAGGAGAGGTGTTCAGTCACAGGTTGCCCAACGGCACTGGCAGAAAACAAAGTAAATCAGGAATCGGGGATCATTGGTTGTAGACCTGGGACACAGATGGTGGGGTGTTCAAGGCCAGGGAGTGAAGGTTGCCATGACACGCTGTGTGCGTGGAGGGGAAGGATTGCCCTGAGCCCGGGTTGTCTGCGGTGAGCACCGGTCTGACGAGGGATGGCTGTGCTTGGAGCGGCCTTGGTTGGAGCTGCCTTCCTTGACCATGGGACTGGGCAGGGGAGCTGGTGGCAGGCACGGTGCGGGGGGCTGGGTTTGGGGGATGGGGGGCTGCGGGCAGCTGCCTCTGGGATGCAGAGGATTTTGTACTCTGAACCGAGACCTGCATGGATGGCATTTCTTCACTGAGTGACTCTAGATAACTAAAAGTAAGTCTCAGTAGCTCCTGCAAGCCCTGAGCTCCTGTTACAGGATTAAGTTTCCAGCCTCGCAGGCCACCGCTTGCAGCAGCAACAGTTCAGGAGGCAGCTGTGGCAGCAGTGCCGCAGGAGGCAATACCCAGGGCGAGCTGCTTTGGTTGCCACAGGCCCTGTGCTCAGGCCTCATTCACCTTGGGGTTTTAGCACGGGCGTGCCAGCTTCTCGTAGGGAGTGTCTGACCGGGGCCTTTGTGCCCTCTAGACTAACAAGCCCAATGACACTGCATAGGGGAGCCCTGCAGAAGCTGGCAAGCGTTTTGCTGTTGACAACAGTGAAGAAACTTCACCTCTCCGAGCAGACTGTTCACTGGGCAATTTCTGTGCAAGGGTGTGACCAAAACTTAGTATTTAAAAGTGTGTGGAAGTTGGTGTCCAAATTATCCCACATGTCCTGAGCCAGCTCACAAGGTCTGGAAAAACAAAACTTGTCACAAGAGGTTGTCTTCCTCCATCCCCCATGTTTCTTTGCAGCTTTTGTGCGTATGGTTACAGGGATAGGTGAGACATTCAGCTCTGCAACATACTGTTCGCCGTAACGATCCCAGCTCCTGTGTTAGCTGTGTCCTGACATGGCAGCATTTGCTCCTAGAGGAGAGCTGGTTTGTGGTGGCAGTCCCAGTTCAGTTCCCATTCCCTCTGCCTAGAAGCTTTCTCCTCTTTTTCTTTTAATACTTTGTGACCAGATCCAAGTGTTCCTGTAGCTGCCGGTGTTCTGGTATCAAAACCAGCCTGGGAGCTGGAGGACTTTCAGATCTGCCTTCAGCTCCTCCTTCATTTTAGCCATGTCTGCACAGAACTGGTCACAGGGGAGATGTTGTCAGATTTGGCTTCCGCTTCTGCTCTGGTTGGACTCCGTGTGACTTTGGGACGTTAACACTACTGTCAGTTTGTGCCTAGCAGGTTTGAGTACTGATTTCTGTTCCTTGCTGTGCTAGACAGTGGGCAGGCGGAAGCCCGCTGTGATCTCCCTCTTTCATTCTCTGCCTTAGCTCCTGCAAAAGGTGCTTGGAGCGTTTTTCCCAGGAACTTAATGGGCAGGGGGAACAGAGCGAGTGGGTGGGGAGGGCAGCGGTAGGAAGGCGAGAGAGAAACAGTTCGCTTTCACCTGCAGAAATAAACCTTTCTGCTCGCCAATACTATTTTATTTTTAGCTAGCATTTTCCCCCTGCAGCTCTGTTTTGCTTTTTGCCTTTCAAACACTGATAGTTGAACTTGCGTATCTTCTGTTTTTTCTATGTTTACTTTGATTTGCCTGATACCACTTGGCCTAATGCCATTCTTCAAGTAAGTGGTAGGTCTCGTTGGGCCTGGGTCAGCACAGGTGGAGATGCTGATGTGAAGCCTTTGTCTTCGGAGCTGTCCTGCTCCAAGCAGTAATTCTGTAATAGAAAAATACAACAAAAGTATCTGTGGTTTGCTAGTGGTTTGTCTCAGTGCCTGGAGTTTTGGAGATCTTTTGCAGGTGATTGTCAGCAGCTGTGGCTTGTGTGCAGCTGACAGCAAATGTAGGGTGTGCACTGCTGGGGATAGCAGAAGGACTTTTCATTTTGCATGTTTAATTGGACAGGTGCAACTTATCTCTGGCAGTGCCCTGTTTATGAGTTGGCATGCTGGGTTTCCTGAGACAGGAGATTGGGCTGCAGTGTGGCCCTCACCTCCTCAACCAAGCGGTGCAAGACGTGGTAGGTGGTACCCCTTGCTCTGGGCAAGCAGCATGGCATTCACCCAGTCAGTCCTACTGACTGTCATCCAAGAAGCCAATGATCTTGTCTCGGGATTCTAGCTGCTGGGGCTCTTGACCCCAGGAAGGCCTGAACGGGGAACAGGAGGGCCTACAAGCGCTCCAGGCCATCTGGCTCCTGGATTGGGAGGATCTTCTCGTCAGCACATGCCACCAGCCCTACCAGCAAGTCTGGCTGTTGGAGCATTGGGCTGGGTGCACCTCTGGGTGCACTCCGATGTCTGGTCTCGTATCTTCCCTTCTAGAGGCAGACTTGGAAATCATGTCCCTCTTAAAACAGGGGCATGTCCTGCTGAGTTGAGAAAGCTCTGCCATGAACATTGCTTAGCACGGGCAGATGATATCTGTTGGTTTGTCTTGCTCTAATGTCTTAGCATCATGACTGTGTGCATTAAGTATTCAAGGGTGACATAGTGTTGCTATATACTCAATGGGTTGATTTCCCAACATTATTTTTTGTTGTCAATTGCTTATCTAGTCGCGTGTTGACAGATGCAACTGACTGTTGACTGCTCCAGAGCAAAACACTTCTCTGCCCTGGAGTCTTTGCTGTCAGTTGCAGAGTTTGACTAGTTTGCATTGCTTCCACGCGACAGTGCTGGGTTTGGGGCTCTCTGTGTAGCACAGGTGCAGGACACACCAACACAGCACTGTGTAAGGCTTGCGCAGATGGGAAATGGCAAAGTTAAGGTTGGATACGCCTCCTTTACTCTCTCTGCTCTGGTTGTGCGTACTTTTTTTTGCCATCAGAAGCAAATTAAGGCAATTTGGATCCCAAAACACGTGTTCAAGGAATCTTTGGGAAAGGTTTACGTGTTTATTCATAATTCTAAGGGCAAAACTGTGCTTTCTCAGGGAAATGGAAACAAAGATTCTGATATGATCCCTTGACTTCTGAAAGTGATACCTTGCAGCGTGGACCAGTGATAGCTGTGCTTGGATCCAGTTTGCTGCACACGCATGTGCTTGGCTTTCCCACAAGGTGATGTACTGCAATGTCATTTTTGTCCGGCCCTAGGTGCCCTATAAGCCTGAAACAAACTGCCGTTTCACCATTGCAGTACAGCACAGACTCCAGAGCCGGACATCTCTCATTTTCTTTCTAATCATCAAGTGTTGAAAATGCTCCGGCACCTTAGCAGGCTCACCATTGCTTTGCAGGGTGTATGCACAGTTGGCTGCACGTAACTAGGGGAATACTAAAACATTTCCTTGTCATGTCACCTGAGCATGCTCGTTTCTCCAGATGATGCTGTTGAAGGGGCAGCAGCTGTGTGGCCCCCAGTCCCTGTCCCTTTGCTGAAATGAATAAATTGCTGTTTGCTTTATTTGGGAAGGGTACTGGAAAGTACTTTGAGAGGAGTGAAGGGCCCGATGCTTTCCATTTTCTGTTTCCTCCTTCTCTATTCCCTATTGTGAAGGAGAAAATCCTCCGGATCAGGAATTTTCCAGGCACTTCCCTGCAGAGAATTTTGATTCAACCTGCAGTGCCCAGATGCCAGCTCATATTTATCAGGTGCACCCAGCAACTCCCCAGAGGAAACATGGGGCTGCTGGTGCATGGTAAACCTGAGAGGGAAGGATAGAAAACACGCAGAACCCTGAGAATTTGCTAAAACTGTCTTTAATGTCTCCTGCCCTCACAGGCAGAAGATTGTGGACTTGGATTTGGGATGCTCTTGAAGTGTGACCAGAAAAACTGTCAAATGTGTGCGTGCAGAAATGGAGGCATGGAACATGCCTCTAATTGTGATTCCACTCTGCACAACACAGATTGTCATGCTTTGAGCTCAGGTTTGGTTGTATCAGGGACAGACATTGATACCACAGCTCCTGTCGGGGCATGAATATTTCAACAACTGAAGTGATGCCTGCCTGCTCCAGAAAAGAGCTGCTTACATCCTCGTTTGATCTTTTTAGTGAGCCTAACCAGCTCGGGTTGGCATTCTGATACTTATTTCCTACAGATGTGGTTTCTGTTAGCTGTGCGGTGCTAGAGTTCTCCTCTCTACATTCCAGAGGCTCTGGGAACTCAAGTTGGGAAGAGGTGAGGTTTCCAGGAAGAAAAAATACTAAAGCAGCCAGAATTTGCTCCCTGTTTTGTTTCTTTTTGAGGAGACACCTTGCACTTCGTAGGATGCATGGACCAGGAAGAGGTGGGGTAATATTTGGAAGTGTCTAGAGTGGCAATTTGTGGTGACAGTGTTCTCCTTTCGCTTCTGCCCCACATCCTGCACCACACCTTCCCTCCATGCTGTTATTCTCCCTCTACTTCTTGCAGTAGAGGAATGCAGAATCCTCCTCTCTAGTGGCATTAATGGATAATATTAAGCACTTCAGAAGGAACCAGCTGCGAGTGGAGGCTTGTTCTTTTCTGCAGTATATTGACAGTTCATGCACAAAGATTGTGTCCTGGACCCTTCTTTTTGAAAGCTGTAGAGATACTGAAATGTTGGGACTCCTGGTACCGTTGTGTGTTTCTGAAGTAAAATGTCTCCAAAGCATCTAATCAGGGGGCGCTTCCTACAGCAATGATGCATAATGCAGACAGTGAGGGCTTCTTTTCAGGGCATGCCCCGTCTTCTCCTGCGGTCTGTAGAGCACTCTGTACCCTCACGGTGAATGCCAGCCTTCTTCGTGTAGTAAGGAAAAGCAATAGGAATCTGAGTATGAGGTAGTTTTCCAGTTCTGAATCCTTGGTGTGGTCAGATCTCTCTCCTCTTACTTAGTGAGCAAGAGCACGTGGTGAAGGTCCCAGGCCCACAGATGATGCAAGAGGTCAGTTACCTGATTCTTGAGTTTTTTTTTTTTTTGAGCTATATTTCATGGTGTCTGCGTTGCTGATCCCAGCAGAATGGCAGAGCTTGGCCTCATGGGTACAGCTGAACGTGTGTGATTGTCTGTTTGAGGAATACATCGTTGGAATTGTTATCCTGAATAGAATTGCTTTGTACCAGAACAGAAATTACTCATTGAGAGTTATAGCTGTGTATGTACTCCAGGAAGCAGACTGGTAAACATAATCCCAAAGTCAACCCACAGCAGGACTTGCTTTTGGGCAAGGAGAGGAAAAAATTGTGCTCTTAACTATTCCAAACAGCCTCTGAAGCACTGATGGCTTTTGTTGGTGGGGTCATTAGGCAAAAGATGCTTTGCCCTGGTCTGCCCTGCCGTGCTAGTGAGATGCTACATCGTGATCCATGGAGCTGGCCGTGTCTGGCCTCTGGGCCCCCTTGCCACAGAAAGGGCAGCTCAGGCTGGCCCAGGCTCCCTCCCAGTGCGCTCACTTGAATTTTAAATGCTGGCGCCAGAAGGCGGTGAGCAGTAGGTGCATGTTTCAAGCATTTCTCTGAGGAACTCCAAGTATATCTTCTGTGAAAACTGTTTTAAAAGTTTACAATAAATTGCTGAAAGTCAGGCCCGGAGATAAAGTGGAGGTTTGTTAAGGCAAGGTCTGACTGCTCCAGTGGGGCTGAGTGCTGGGTTGACTCCTGTCAGACACACTGGAAACACAAGGATGAAGTCAAATGTTCAAGTGCATCAGTAGGGTGCCGGCAGAGCAATCAAAGATACCAGGAAGAAGCAAATGTCATTGAATTTTTGTGTCTTGAACTCACTGCAGGGAACAGTGGTGGTAGTGTGGCCAGGGACCTGGCAAACCTAGGTCAGTAGGCACCTAAATGATAGAATTTGGGTCCTTGGTGACTAATGAGGGTAATTTACGTTGGAACATTACTTCATATGTCCTTCTTCAAAGCAGACCTGTGGTGCTTCTGTCCGGCAGTGCTAGGGAGAGAAAAGCCCCGGCACCCCAGGGTGGCAAGGCTTACTCAAAACATATACACTGAAGGAGGGACACGTTGCGTGAAGAATTGCTACTTACGACGTACTAGGCGTTAAACGCATCCGATCCGAGGAGGTGGTGAAAGGATCTGGATTCAGGATGTGCTTGTGCATAGCGTAAATGTTCTGTTTTGTGACTGTTTTGAGCAAAAAGAGAAGGCCCCCCCACGCCTGCAGAGCCGCCGCTGCAGGCTGGTTGCTGAGCCGAGCGTTGTAAGGTAGCCATTACGCATTACACAGGTGGCCACGTAACGCGGCGGGATTTATAATGGAAGACGTAGGGACTCTCTGGGGACTGGGGATTTAAAGGCTTTTTAGTCACTTTGCATTGCATTTCGCTTGTACGTGTTTGGGAGGGGTGTCTTTGTACGCATATATATCCTATGCAAACGTATTTTGAGTTGCTGTGTGTTTCATCTGAATTTAGAAAAGGAGCGATTTGGAGAAAGAATCCTTCAGGAAATGTTGTTTTTGCAAGCATGAGCCTCTTGACTGTGATTTGGGGGGGAGGAAGGAGTGGGAATGAGGGGGAGGCTCACTGAGGTTTTCTTCTTTTCTTGTAGCGTTTTGGGAAAACTCCAGCCAAGGCCTACATACAGTCAAATGAATCAGCCTCCCTTTTTGCCATAAGTAATTGGCAGCTCTAGCTGCAATGCAGTTTTGATGTATGGCTAATACGCTTTTTCCTGGTTAATTGAGAAGAAACCCCGCAGTAGGTGCGTGATGTTGAGTTGGCCTTTGTATGGAGTCTTTGAGCTAGAAGGGAGATACCGTAGGCTGCTGCTCGAGAGGTTGGAATTTGCTGCAAATTATATTCCATACGCTAGTCTGAAGGGTGTCGTTGCTGTTCAGCTGCTGTAGAAAATACATTTCTTGTTGCATGCAAGTGTAGAGGGCACTGTAAGCTGGCGCGTGGCGCTGTTACTCAGTGCAGGGTTTCCTTGGAGGAGTCTCATTTTGTAACAACTTCAACAGGATATTCATGTTCTTAGATGAGTGACTGTTCCTGTGCTGACGAATAAAGCATTTTGGCCTTTTCGTATTCCTGTAACGAAATGAAATTCACTTGTTTTCGAAAGCATCTGGTGCCAATTCAGACTCAGAGCTTTCTGTGTCTGCTGTAGGATTTCCACTGAGCTCGGAAAACTTACCAGACAAGCTCAGCATTCACCACTGGAAGTATCTGGAGTAACTGGAGGGCTTTCTTGTCCTGGAAACAGGACATGTAGCAGTTGCCCTCGGCAGGCTAGGACGTGCCAAAAGCCCTTTGTTTCCTGTTGGAAGCCTAGTTTTACATGGAAGGACTGTATTACTTTCACGACTGTAGTATCTGTTGGTAAATATTGGCTTTAATAACATACGCTTCACTTTAGTAGAATAACAACAGCGAGGGATGAATGTCCAGCAGTGAAATAAGCATGCTGTTCTGAGGCGGTAACATCAGTGTTCTCTTACGATGTTTTAAATGGTAGATACCATACCTATTATTTTCATAGCATTTGAAAACTCGTTAGAAACAAGTCCCTTTGAGGAACCTGTAGTCATAAATGCAATTAACTCGGCCTTGGAGTTTTAGTCGTGGTCGAGGCTTCACTAAATGCTGTCTAAACAGAGAAATCAAGCCTGGCCTCAAGTTGTTCTTGCGTAGGGTTGCTTCACATACAGGCAGCATGTGGCCTTCCTCCCTCCCTCCAGTTGGTCTGTGGGGGAAGGAAACATTCAAAGGAAAGACAGACGTGAAGTCTTCACAGGGGGCAAATAAAATGGTTGGCTCCGTAGCATTTTGCACCTGAAACACAACGCGAAAGTGGCTGGGTTTGCCCTGTGCCTTTGTAGGGGGCGGAGGGGGCTCTTGGATATTTGAAGGTGCAAACACGTAGGAAGCAGAATGGCACCTCCTTTCCATGCATCTTAGCTGATCAACACTCCTGTTCGTTTGGTTCAGTGTGTTTTGTGTATCTGGAGAGAGATTATATGCAGGCCAGTTGGGCTGAAGTTTGCTCTTTCTCTCTCCAGTTCACTGGACAAGTGTTTTACGTTTTCTTCAGCATAACTCTAAATGGACATTGTTTTACCCTGTTCTGGAAAGGAGCTGGTATTTCTACAACTCACGCTGTCATGTAAGTAACCTTTTTCTTTTCTGAACAAGGTCATTACATCATGATGCAGTAATCCTCTGCCTGTGGGATAAACCACCCTCTCTGTGTCTACTGCTCTTATCTGTGTGTGTTCTTTCTTAAAGTGTGCAGGGGGGTGGGGGTGGGGGAGAAATGAGGGGAGAGCAAAAGTTTTGATTCTGGCCTGTTAAACTATGTTTAGAGAGAATAATGCATGGGTTGTGAGATGCAAAGGGCTGTTGTCTCACAGAGCTATTGCTTTGATACTTTATCCACAAAGAGAATCTCCAGAGCCTCAAGTCAGAAGAGCCTGGGGATGAAATTACACCTTTGCCAGGCTCTGACAGGTTAAACTTTACAGAGATACAGGTAGCAAATTATCCACGGAGTGAATTGCAAAGGAGGGCTTTAAAAACCCGCTGGGGAGATTGGGTGGATAAAAATAGTTAGTTCTTGTATCCCTCTTTGTCTGTAGAAGGAAAAGCAATCTACAGAGGAAGGTCAACGTCATTATCTTGGTCTCAGCCCAGAGGAACCTGAGGGATGGAGCAATGCCACTGTGGGTGGAATGGGTCAGCGTGGGAGCCGGCAGCAGGACTCAGCCGTCTTGCTGCCTGTCCCATTGCCTGGCCATTAGACTAAGTTGCCTCCCTGCTTACTGCAGTTTCTAATTTGTCTTGGATGTGTCTGTGTACTTTTCCCCGAGTCAGTTTACACCACAGTCTATCATTCATGGCCAGCCTGGGGTGTGCCCGATGAAGTATGGTTCATAACTATTTTTGATTCCTTTATAAAGGGATTAGGTGACGTGGTTGCCTGGACAGCGGGGACTGTACTTGGTGACCTGGCAGGTGTCTCCCAGCCTGTGTTCCTATGTAACCTGAGGTGATGCCGTCTAAGCTGCATCAAGATGCCAGTGATGTAATTTCAAACTGTCTGGCCTGAGCGCCACTGAAGTCAGGGAGGCTGCACATGTGTAGGATGGAATTGGCTTTGATCCTTTCTATTTTGCCCTAATAATAAGTAGAAGATAGGCAGGGTTTGGTTCAAAATGAAACCAGTTAACTGAGCAGAGAAAGTAGAGCAGATGTATTAGTGGTTGATCCCATCTTTCACCTGCTCTGAAAGGAAATAGCGCGTCGTGTTTTACTGTGCAGCTCCGAGGTTTGTTGCAGATTAAGACAAATAACTAGGTTGAGTCATCAGGTTGTAGTGGCTCAACAAACTACTTAAAAAGATGTCAGGCCCTCACTGTGGGTGGATGTTAAAGTGGCAGAGCTATCAAAGAAACACACATAGAATTACATGAAGGCTTCGCTGTTACCGTCATGCCATACTTTATAGCTGTTCAGAGCATTGCAGCGATAGAGCATGTGTCCTCCAAGCTGGAAGTCATAGACTCCTGTAGCTGTCAGCAGGACAGGACTATGATGGACACCTTGCAGGGCATGCTGGCATGGGTACAGTTCTGTGCTCACGTGCCTTTACAGCTATCAGAACAAACATATGCATCAAGTTGCTTGGAGTGCGAGCAGAGGAGCTCGGATTGGGCTGTCCCCGTTCCAGTCAAAAGAAACACCAGTAACAGCCGCTGTTTCCTCGTCATAATATTTCTATGCTTTGTACTTGTCCCTAATTTATTATATCCCTAAATTCAAGAGTCTTCTCACAGAGATTGCACTGCTGACAGCATCTTCGTGTTTCAGCTGTGCTGCTTCTGTTGATGAGAACAGGTTCTATGTAGTTTGGTCCAATGTCAGAGTGTTTTAATGGAGGAGGGGAGATTTCTAAATTAGATTAATTCATTATGCTCTTTTTATAATTGCCTGTTACTGGAAAAATTTTAGCAAATGAGTTTGTACTACTTCATTTGTATTTATTGGTTTGCTTCTGTTTAATTCCGGCAGAATCTTTGGACCCAGATTCCAAGAGGATGACTGTGTTGTAGGAAAAACATGGTCACAGCAGAACTTCCCAGCCGTCAGTTATGACAGCTTTTACTTTTCAACCAGGCTAAATTTCAGAGCAGCATTGATTTTTATTGCTTTGTGTAACTTGTGATTTGCTGAGTTATAGCTGACAGCAGCTTTTCCCTGTCCTTAAGAGGACATTCTGCATACGTGTGTATGTTTGAAAACTGCAGAATCACATCTTAAAAAGAAAGTCCTCTAAACATGCTTAGCTGAGTGTAATACCTTTCCCTCTGCGCTTAGTTTTCAAGCCAAATGTCATAAAAACAACTTTCAGTGCTTTGATGTGGGCTCATAATTTTCTCATTGATGCTATTAATATTGCATGCCCACTTTCTCCATGGTGGGTGTCAGCGCTCGCTAACAGCAGCCATCTGTGAGAAAGGAGCTGCTTCCTGGCATGGACTAAAATCTAGGCCAGCTGCGGATGCTGGAACCACATCTTAGAGGCTGTCCCTGTGGGCTCTCCCTTCCTTGTGCTTTGCTTGAGACTCTGCACTGAGCAGAATTTCTGGTACCCAGGATCCCACAGCCTGTGGAGCTGCATTTCTGTGTTTCTGCCTCACGCTCTGAAGGTAGGGCCTGGATTATTACCGCATGGGGCTCGTGCCGTTGTCATTCCAGAAATCTGATATCCCTCAACCCAAGGGACTCGCCCGTTTAAATCCATTTAACTGTGAAGTGGTTACCAACAAATGATGCTCTTGTTCAGTTTGGGCAATACCTGAAACTTGACATCTCCCCCTGCACCTGCTCAGCGCGAGTGGTGTTCTATGGCTCTGGTGAAACAAGTGAAACTGCAGTTGCGACTCTGGCTTGATAGTTTGAGGGAAGCCAGTTTTCTTGTATTTTTTCCTGTGGTGTTGGAAAAATCTCATCACTCTGCCCTTTAGCTTTAATTCCTGGAAATACGAACAGGTTAGAATTGAGAGAGTAGGGGAAAACAAACAAACTCCATGCAGCTTCCCGGGTAAGTCTTGCGTATAGAGGATGTGTGTTTCGCCCCATGTGGAATTGTTCTGCAGTCAGGTTTCTGGGATCTGAATGGATTTTCAAACCTGTGTCAGAGCTCAGTGGTTGAGATTGCTTTTAGCAAAAAATAATCTGTCAGTACTGTTCTCTTAGTCTGCATTAACTATCTTGCTTGGGGTTTCGTGACACACCTGCTATCCCAGAGGCCAGTCCTTATGAAAAATAATGGCCTTTGGCCAAATGCTGCCTCCAGTTATGTGGTGTGACCTCAAGTTTTCATTTAATTTACAGAATTGGGTTTACAAAATAGCTGTGTTTAATTAAACTGCATCAGTTCTCATCTTGATGTGACACCTAAATAGCATTTGCAATAGGAACGTGGTCGCATGATTGCTGCTTTTTTCCAGCACAGGTTCATCCTTTCTATAGTTCCCTTTCAAAGTCCTTTCCCTCTCATGAGATTTCCTTTCTCAGACAGAGTTCTTGGGCTGGGCACTTTGCAGATGGCTGCAGGTGTAGGCCAGTCGCTCAGAAAAGGGCTTCTACCCTGGAGGTGCTTCCTTGTAGACAGGGAAAAGAACGCACGGTTCTGCTGGCCAAGTGGCCTTTAGAAGAATGGAAACTTGTTTCTTTGAGGGCAAACAAATCTGCAAGGACTTGGGAAGTGATTCATCTCCATTTACACAGTCTATAGTATCAGCTTGTTAGACTGGGATCACACGTTGTGCTCTATGATATAATGCCCCTGAATGTGAATCAGATCAAGGCACTCTTAAGAGTTTGCAGCAGCCAAAGTTGTATTAGTGCTGATGATAATTACTAAAAGAGTATAGTGATCTACCCGAATAATCACAATTGAGTTCTATCAGTAACACTGAACACTCTGATAAAGGCCCCAGCTTTCAACTGTTGTGAAACTTTGCTGGGAATGGTACAAGCCCTGAAAACTGGCACAGAATCTGCCTTGGTGGCCGGTCACATACTGGCCACGTGTAAATGTTGTGCGGGAATAGAAGACAGATTAGGTTAGAACTGGGTTTATGCTTTTCTTGCTCAAACTTCTCCGTCCTAGAAGTCAGTGGAACTAGTCAAAGGGGCAGAGAAACTTCCCTCTTCAGCTCACAAGTCATCAGAGATTTCTATTATCTGGTATGAATCCTGTTTCAGACTTAAAGGAATGCACTCCCATGTCCTTCAGCAGCTCCCTGGTTTTCCATTGCAAACACCAGAACCACTGTTTAACGCCCACTGTGGTGATGTCTGGGGAGAGGCGAGGATCGGAATGGGTGTAGAAGCACCAGCAGCCGTCTCGGACATATAGGCGGGTCCTTCATATTGAAGATGTTAACCTTGGCCAGGCCCCAAAGGTAATGCTCAGGAATATGTGCTCGTTAAGTCTAAGTAACTCCTGCTTGGTAGATGAGTAGAAGCATTTGCTCTCCATATGGATGGTGAGACACACGCGACCAGAACTGGATTCTCATGGGAGCCAAGTGCTGCCTCCTGTGTGCACCTGAAACGGGCAGTAATTTTTCTGCTGCATTACTGAATCCCATCTTAATATTTGAAAGCAAATGAATGAAGTTCTGGTCGTGATTGGCAAGAAATTTATGGATAAGTTGTTCAGCACAGGAATTTTGTTTCAAGGAAGTCCAGGGAGTAAGTGCTACAGTCTGGATTCAGGTGGAGCCCTTGCATGAGGAGCAAACGGGCTGTGCGGTCAGGGCTGGTGGTGTTTTCTGATCAAGAATTTCCTTCTGAATGAAGACTGAGATGAGCTTGGTTTTGCCAAAGAGAGCGTGGAGGCTCTCCGTTTCATTGGTACGTGCTGTTTATGGTCTCCTTCCTAAAATCCTTGACAGAAGAAAGAATTCTTCATGGCAAAAAGTGCTCATGCCAAGTAAAACAACAAGAGGTGGTAGCTTGAAATAGAGGTAAATATTTCTAGGAGAACACAAAATGTATTCTATTTTCAATGCGTGCCTTAATGCCACATCTTAGATTATCCTTGATGGCATTTCTAATCAGCAGGCCCTCATCCATTCTCTAGCAGTATTAGTTGCAGCTTAATGACGTATAATTATATTGGTTCTTTATCGCTCAACTTGCCAAGTCATTTATCTCTTGGAAGGAAGGATGGAGAGGAGCATTTATTGCCTCTCTGTCTCTTGATGTCCTGCAACATAAATGCATATTTTGCCAGTGCCTTGGGGAAGGTGCATTATCTGAAATTGCAGGCGATTGCACACATAGAAATGGAGGTGTTGCACGCTGCCTGCACTGATTATCTAGCCAAGTCCTTTTAATACCACGTTACCCTATATCCACAGAGTTTGGTAAAAAGGAGATTAGTGAGATAGCTGGATGATAAACAGTAATTTCTGATGTGTGTGCACATGCAGCACTCACATGCACATAAATTGGATTTTTGACAGCTCTTGCCAGCAAGTTATCAAAGCAGATTTTTTACTGAGGCTAGATAGGTAAAGAGTAGAGGTGTGTAATTCCTGGGGCACCAGAACAACTGCAGTGTTCTCTGCCAGGGCATAAGGTGATGTCGCAGCTAGAGGGGAATACATCTCCCTGCGAGCTTCTCTGTGGATGTCAGCGTGGGCCAGCCGCTCGCCAAGGCGCTCGGTGCTGGGAGGGGGCTGTGTCCCGTGCTGACGTGCCTGCTGGAAACACAAACTCAGGTGCATCTTTAAGAACTGAAAGCACGGCTCTGGTGCGGAGTAGACACTTCTTTGATCTTTTGACTTACAAAGAAATGAAGGTAATCCATCCTGTCAGTCTGGAAGGCGGAAGTTCTGGGCTTATCGGAAGAGTGGCAGTGGCTTAACTGATTTGGTTATAAATCACCTGCTTGGAGTGGCGTGGGCACCCAGCGTAAACGTGCTTGTGCAAATTCCAGCCTTTGCTTCGATCTGTCTTGTGCAGTTGGATTGTCAAATTAAGTAGTACTGGCTGCTGAGTTAGACCTGCTTTAAATGTGTTGCCATTAAAGTTTGAATTGTAATCAGTCATTTTCTAAGGAGAGTCTGGCCAGTGTCTTCTGTGTTGTCTGTTTGGGTGAAGAAGCTGAAGGGGAGGCTGATGTGTTCCAGTAGATCCAAGTCCTGGTAGTCCCCTGGTGGGAGTTCCTGTTCTTAGAGCCAAGTTGCAAGAATGTGTGCCTCAGCCTTTGTCACTGTGCAGTTGGAGCATTAGCCCAAATCCCTGTAGTGGCAGTTTAGGCTAAGTCACCAGATGCTACATACAAATGGTTTAGTGCAGACGCATCTTCCCTGCCAGCTTTTCTGGGTGAACAGTAGCTTTTGGCAGAAGGTCTTCTTCAGATAGCAGAGGGATAGCACACGGCTACACTCCCATGTTAAGAGCGAGTGGCACTGTGCCCTCCACCTCCAGAACTCTCTTGAAAGGTTCTAGGCCAAGATCTTCGCTCACTTGTTACAACTCACATACTGTGTGTGGAAGAACTGATTCATGTTGAGTCTAGCATCACAGATTCGTGGGAAGAACAGATACAAGTTACCTGTGGCGTGTACGTCAGAGAGCCACGATAATAACGGGAAATGACAGCAACACCTCACCTTCTACCTTTTCCAAGCATTCTCGAGCCATTAGCTAATTAATAATCTGCATAGAATCCCTGGGAGGTGGCCAGCAGCCTAGTTCTTTGTTGGAGGGAGGTTCAGTGGAGATTCTGACATCCTTGGACTCTTGAGAGCTCAGCTCGCGATACCCTGGTCACTGTCTGCACACAGCACCACTTACAGGTACGTGGAGCCTGAGATCTTTCCCTGTTGTAGGGCCAGGTGGGACATGGTTTTCTGTATCCACCTGACGCTAAGACCTTTTAAAGCTTTTTCAGAAAAGAGTAGGAGTGCAAGAAAAGCAATTAAGAAGTTTTCACAAAGGAATGGAAAAACTGTTCCTGGTGAATCTGGATCCCTTCCAGGATACCCGACAGGCTGGTGCCTGCATTGAACCTGCGTTTCCCACTCCTCTTAGCAGCCCTAAGTCCACACTTTCTTCAGCTGCTCTCTAAGGGAGCAAAAATGCTGTTCCCTCTCTGTTTCATCCAGAGACGTGTCCTTCTGATGAAGCCTTCCAGAACAGTGGCATATTCCCATGAAAAGATTCTTTTTCAAGCCGCTGACATGTGACTTGCTGAAAAATTGATGACCGGCTCTAGTCAGAGACCTTGGCTCTCCCAGGAGCTGGATTGCGATGTGCCTGCAGGGAGGCAGAATCCTAAGTACAGGATCAGTCCCAGCTGACCAGGGATTTGTTACAGCATAATTGGAGCCACTGAGAAACGAGGGAATTGAGGCGCATTGTAATTATGCAATTGGCCGGAGTCCCCGCGAGAAGTCAGTTAGGGAGCAGAAGAGAACGTCGGATTCCTGGCAGTTCCTCCTGTGCTCCTATACAGGGAGGCAGGACGGGACAAGCCCTTGTGATTGTTGGATTTGATTCAGATATTGAAGCCTGTATTTTTAAAAGACCTTAGCTCCCCTTGAGAACAGCAGATATGATGGGGATGTCAATAGCAGAATTAATCAATTTTTTTGAAAGAAATCAGCCGCTAAGTGGTGTAGCTGAAGGGAATCAGAGGCTGCAAACCTGCGGAGGGGCTGTCGTCAGTGCATCTAGCGGAAGAGTATTCGGTAATTGGTGTGACCAGGTAAACGTAGCAGAGGATGCGCACCTTTACAAGGACAAGACAACTGTGTGGCAGGTGAGACTTAGTGCCGCAAACCACCTGATGGCTCAGGGACAGAGGGATGATAAAGCTGGCTTTCCACAGACCTTTATCTGGACAGGACTGTTCTGGATGGTGGATAGCTAACAAGTGCGGCCGTACACTAGGGCTAAAGGTGATTTTGCTGTCACTGTCTTCAGCTGGCAGTGACTGCTGTTCTCTGGAGTACATTAGATGCTTTGTACAATTTAATTCAGAATATGGATTTGATATATTAGATGCTGTGTGTGTACAGGGGGCAGAGCTTAGGAACTCCGGTTGCGTTTCTTGGCTGGAGAGCTTGCAACTGTTAGCAGTGAATGCTAGACAGCGAGAGGACGAATTTGGGCCCTTGGGGTGTACTTCAGGGACAGATGGTGGCATGTTTGTTAATTTATCTCATTTTTACATCCATAGATTTATTAAGGCAATTTGGAGTGGTAATTTAATCTCTGGGCATTGATTTCCTAATTTGTAAGCTCTTTGCAGACTGGTGCTCAGGTAAGCTCTGTTCAGCTTCTGGTGCCGAGGGTGAGCTTTGTCTGGCACAGGCTGCGTGGCGTACAGTCTGCAGGGTCTGGCTTTAGTGCTTTTTCTCATTTAGGCTGAAAGGCTGAGACTTTTGGCAGTGGAAAGCGCAGGATTCTGGCCCTGGCTCTGCAGACAAGTGTGTGATTTGTCTAATAAGAATTCACTGATCGCTCCACAAGTGCTTAGGGATGGGTGTTAATGAAATTTACCTATATGGTGGCAAGGGGTTTAGTGAATTGTAGCTGGTGAAGGGTTGTAAACCTGAGATAAATGACTCTTCAGATGCACGAAATGTTATCATTCTGTATACGTATTTTCTGGATAATGAAAGAAAAATATTCTAAAACACAGAAAGTGACACAGGAACAAGATCTGTGAAGTGTTGCATTTATTTAGGAGCTATCACAGGCTGAGTTGAATCTGAAGATAATGAAAAATAGTAATAAACCATGATGTGTGATAGCCTGCATTTTCCAGTGGAGGCTCACACCGTCCTGCTTAGGCCCAAATTAGACGTAGGTCCCAGGATGAAATGGAGAAGCGTGCCCACTGGTATAGCAGGACTTTCTCGTGCCTGGCATACACGGAAAATGCCCGTTCTGAGCCGTGGGCTCTGCCTTCATGCTTTTCCTTCCCAGGATTTGTGCATTTACTAGCTGGCGTCTTGGCGTTTGGCCCCTGTGTGGCAGGCAGCCTGGGTTTGGGCGTGCTGAGCCTTAGAGATGCCCTCGACTTCAGTGGGACCAGAGGGAACTTAGTCCTTTGCAGGATTGGGCCAAGTGTGTCTGAGTCAGAGAAAGGGCAAGCAGCCAGGGCATTTTCCTCACAAAGGCAAGGAAGCTGCATTAATTTAGTTCTTACGGGAGTGTTTAGCTCCTCAGATTGGAAGGGCCCATAGAAACCCGATACAGCGCTACTGGAGTCTGTTTGGTGACTTCAGTGGGAATTGAATAAGACTCTAAATGTGTTCAAGTCTTTGCACTTTTAGCTGTAATGATGATGCTGATAAGCAGAATTGAATTAAAGATAATAGAGGAAAGAGCTGTCTTCCCTGTACTGTTATCTGGTTTCTCTTGATAGAAGTGTTTGCATCTAGATTATTTTAAGTTTTGTTTTGTTTCCCCATGGCATCATACTCTCTTTAATAAATAATTTGTGGTTCTTTTGTGACAATTTTCTTTACTCCTGAAGAGAGGAGATCCAGTTTCGTATCCCTTCTGGCTTTGAGGTGTGTAGTTGCAAACAGCTTCTACCATCTCTATTCTTGTTAATATTTCCTCCTATTTACACTTGTGCCTGCACCTTGGGAAAAGTTTACTTAATGCAAGGTAAATATTTTTCTCTTCTCTGGTACACGAAGGTTTTATTGTCTTACTTTGTTTCTGATGGCAAATAAGAGCTGTTTGAGCTGCAAGAAATGATTGATTTTGCAAAAGAACCTTCATCTCTTAAAGTGGGAGGATGCTTTTCGTCAGGCGTAAAAGCTAAACAAACAGGGTGGACGATCACTGCCTTTTCCTAGAGGCTCCTCTTAGGTTTCCCTCTGAAATTTATCACAAGAGGCAAAAAACCCCTGAACATTTACACTAGCAGATCTTTGGCTAGTTTTCTACTGTAGCTTTCTTCTAGCCCACGTCTGTGTATCTCACTGGTGGGGTGGATCCCTGAGTTGCCAAGCAGTGCTAGCGAAGATTGGGGCGTAAGCAGATATTTTGTTGCTGTAACTTGTTTCACCAGGGACAGCGGCACTCTAATGAGAACGGCTGGTAATCGTGCGTGTTATCGGCGGAAGTTCTGAGAACGTTGCTGGCTGGTATGTCATGACATGTAGTCTTGCAAAGAGAAGGTAGTATTTTTTTTCTTGTGATCTGGCCCATCAAGGAGCCAGTATTGCATTGCTGTCTGCAGCAGTCTGAAATTGCCTGGAGTCTCCCACTGGAGTTAGGTAATAATTTGATGTGTTAATCTGCTGTCTTCTCTTCCACTGAGACATGCACATTGCATTCTGTAAAGTTTCCCATTCTGCATGTGTTTGCTGCCATTAGTGACCAACCGGGAAGTGTTGTACCCTGATGCTCTCTGAAGAACATGGGCAATTATCCCTTGGATGTACTCCACGGGGTTGTTTTTGTGGTTCTTTCTCCTGGCTTGTGACCCAGACAGTGCTGGTGACTAGTAAGGTGTGGATGGAAATGTCACATTCCAGGGAGCATAGCTGGTGGCTCCTTTTCTGTCTGAGCAAATGCACTTTGTGACCTGCTAGGCATGAGCTGGTAAATGGGATGGCTCACTGCCTTTCCATACTTACTGTTCTTAGGCGCGCTTCTGAGGCATCTTGGTGTTGCTCTGAGCTGTGGTGTAGGACTTTGGTACCTCAGGACTGGGCAGGGAAGAGCAGGCATCTGCCCAAGGCTCTAAATTAGGCAGGCGCTGACAAAATCATGCTGGCAGCAGAGCAACTTCTTAGATACCAGCTTCTTTGAGTGGCTCAAGAGGTAAGGGTTGATCTAGGTCCCTAGCTCAGTAGCAGGCAGCTAGGGCTGTGCTACCTGTGCTCCCAGCTCCTGGCTGTGACTGCCTCCAGCCTTGCCCTGCATGGTGGAGACAGCAGGCTGATGAGCAGCCCTTCTAGCTGGGGTGGGACCCATTGTCTGGCCATGGTCCCCGAGGTGACCCTGACCCCCAACTCTGCTGCTGAGGAGCCTCGAGCCCCAGGATGGAGGTTCTTGGTCCCGTAGCGCTCCCTGTATGTGCTGGTGGCCTCAGATGTTCCCAGGCTTCAGAGTGGTGGTGCAGAGTCTGCAGAGCTTCTCTAGCTCAGTGCGTTGCAAGGAGATCATCCCATCTTTTGCTCTAAGAATTTCTTTGAAAGGCCTCAGGGGTAAATGCAGGGCCAGGAATTAAAGTCACTAGGAACAGGCTTACTCTGTGATGATCCTTAGATCACAATTAGTCTTTGTGACCTGTTAGTGTGGCTTTTAATTGGTTTAGTGTGTTCTGTGGTCTTTTTTTTCTGTTCTAGTTTTTTAATCAAAGTGTCTTGTCTTCTAAGGCCTTCTAGCAACATAAGTTTCTATGAAAATGATATTTCTCTCTCAAGTATGTTTATCATTTCATGTTTGCATGGCGCTGCTGCCAAGCGGTGGATGGTTCTGTCTGTCAGCTTCTGTGATAATGCCTCTGGTTTTGTGAGGGTTTTTTATCAACAGCTTGTATTTGCCCACTGACCTCAGAACAATTTTTTTTAATTCCGCGTTTTCAACGTTTGGTGGCATTTCTCCAGTCTAAGATTTCCTCTTATCATTGCAGCTGGCTCTACAATCCAGCTGGAATCAAATTGGTCTTTGATTTAATGGCACAGCGGCAAGCATAGCTGTAGAATGGCTGGCAGCTTCTTCTGCAGAGCCTGACTATTGAGAGCCTGTTCGTCTGCTGAGGGTGTACTGCAGAGATCCTTCTTTTCACAGGAGCATCCTCAGTCACTGCGTTCACTCCTGTTATTTACTTTCTGGAGAAACTGCATTATAAAGGTGTTCTTTTTCCTGTATGTGTTTACTCTGTTGCTCTGAGCTGAACATTTTTCTTTCTGCATGTCTTTCTGTGCTGTGCTCTGGACCACAAAGCCTGTATTTTCAGGCAGTCTGTCTCTCTGTGCTTCCTGGGTTCCTTTAACTGCATTCTTACTTGGCGCAAATGCTCTCGGTGTTTGGGGCTGCCGCTCCCTTCCGCACTCGCGGGATAGTTCAGATGGCCGTGCTGTTTGGAGGCGTTTCTGTAGAGCCTTGCAGGCTCCCCTGTAAGCTGGAACGATGCTTGTCTTTGGCTGTTACCTATTTCACTAGGGGACCTCTAGTATCTCTAGAGAGTTCCACGCAGACATGGTGATGCACAGCTCTGTAACCAAAGCATTTATTCTTTTCTCTGCTTCATGATTTTACCTAAACTATAGTGCCTTTAGACAGGTTCATTTTCAATGTATTAATGTATCAGCTCTTCTGGTTTGGTTTTTTTTTT
>VZSC01001030.1:36640-50820 GCA_013398225.1 Steatornis caripensis | reverse complement strand
CCCCCACCCGTAATGCTACTTTGTACATCATAATATCTTCCTAGGATTCAAAATGACAAGGTCTTTAAACGGCCAAGACTAAGGTCCTGAGAAGATAGTGCTACATGCAGTAACTAAAGTTCTGGTGTATAGGACAAAGAAAACTTAATGCTTTTGAAAGCTCATATGCGATAATGTATTATGCAATATGAACATAAAAGATGATTACATAAATATCAAGAATTACTTTACAGTTTGGATTACTTAAATTGTCTACTACTTCTATGAAATCACCCACTTGTTAATTAGAGTGAATTCTGGGTAAAACATGTTTGAAGAAGGATCGGGTGTTTATTGTTACAGTCAATCCAATATGTGAGTGCATTTGGAGCACTGTCTTGCAGAATGCAACTTTAAAACTCTACAGAGACCAGATTTCTTATCTTCACACTGTTATAGCTTTTCTTAATTAACAACAGTGGTTAATAAGACATGATTCTGATCTTACTTACAAAAACTTAGACAGTTTAAATAGTTTTATTATAGAGCACTTATGCTACTGAAAGACAAAGTAAATAAAATAAAACTCAGGGCAACAGACTTGAGCTGTATACAGGAAGAATCAGGTCCTCAGCTATTCTGAATCCAGTTTACGCTGAATAAAATGTTGGGAAATATGTGAAGTTTCCTGTCTTCCCTAGAAGTGGCTGAGGTAGACTTCTCTTATGTGGGAATTACAGATTTTAAGGTAGTCTTGGTGATCCTTTTCTGTAGTGTGCTGGCACCACTGTTGAAGAATGTGTTTTAATGACAGGTATAGCTGATTCCAAGCACCTTTATCAAAGAGCTTCAGCACCGTTCCCATGGATGTAGTTGGGATACATAGGTGTGCTTATGCACGTAAGGATTTTGGGCATTGAATAGGCTGATTCCATGGATGAAAGAAGTTCAAGAGTACATTTTGACTTTGCCTAGAATGGAAGGTGGATAGTAAGAAAACAAGTAGGTTTTGTCTGGATGTAGTCTTTAGTCTCATTATGAAAAGGGGAAAAAAATTAGATTAGTTGTTAAAACGGTGTACAGGGGGAAACCATAAGAAATCTGGTCCATATGCATAGAATATCTGTTACAAGAGTTGCAAATGAGACTTGTGCAAAACTTCAAAATGGACCATATGATGCAATTTCTAAATGCTTCCTGCAGGGTGCCTTTCCAGCAACCCCAATAAATATTTCTACTGTTATTTTTTACCCTGTCTAATAATCCTGAGTCACAGCTGTTTTCATCTGAAATCTAATTTAGACTGTTTAGACTCTTCCAGTGGAATAGTTGCACTGAGAAATCTCAAGAGAGATCTGTTTCCTGCATGTATCATTTTAGCACTTGGATTGGTTGCCTGGCCAAGATGTTTATAATCAAATCTGTGCAGATAAAAGAGCACTTTTTATAGACAAATCTCCAGGCAGAAACTTTTTTTTGTACATTGCTGTAAAAAATTCTGTTGTGTCCTGAGAATGCAAAAGGTATTGTCTGCCTTGGTAAAGTAGCCTTCACCTCCTGCTGATTTTGCTCAACTTGTGTTGCTCATTACTTTACAGATTTTAGCATGGAGCTAACTTCCCAGTAGGGCATGGCTAGATTTTTCGTGTGGTAGTTTGCTTNATGCAAAAGGTATTGTCTGCCTTGGTAAAGTAGCCTTCACCTCCTGCTGATTTTGCTCAACTTGTGTTGCTCATTACTTTACAGATTTTAGCATGGAGCTAACTTCCCAGTAGGGCATGGCTAGATTTTTCTTGTGGTAGTTTGCTTTGGAGATGTTCTGAATGACTGCAAGGCCAAAAAGAATCATTAGACACAAAAAATATTCCACTAGTGTGCTGTTCCAGAGCGTGCAGCCCAATAACCTGTGCTGCGTTTGATCAGGCTACATTAGAAGTTCAGATCTACCTTAAACTGTCATGCTCAGCATTTCTTATGATACATGTTGACTGCACTTAGTTGTTCTGAGAATTATTTTCTTAACGTGACTTATTACTTAACTTTCTGTGAGATAATTCAAGTGCTTTATGGNTTTCTTATGATACATGTTGACTGCACTTAGTTGTTCTGAGAATTATTTTCTTAACGTGATTTATTACTTAACTTTCTGTGAGGTAATTCAAGTGCTTTATGGTATTGGGCTAATCTGTATTTTCTCATTTATCGGATATGTGTGGATGCATACTGGATCTTGGACATGTGCCTGAGTTTGAACGGCACTATCTGTGCTAAGGTGCAAGAGCTATGTGAAGTTTTAGCAAATTGCTTGTCTATTAATTTAATGCGGATGGAATTTCAAAAGTTTAAATTCTTCAATACCTAAACTAAATAAGCTATAATTTGAGAATTTTGTTTTCTGAAATGAAATAATCCATTAAAAAGAAGTAATTTCTATAGTTTCTGTTGAACTACACAACTTATTAGTGGCCATGTCTTCATCGTGAAGAAAGCATAAGGGACAGTCTTTTTGTCATTCTTATTTCTCTGAGTACTATTCTTCTGCAGCTGGTGAATCTCTTCTGTAAGATTTCTTTTTAGTTGAGAGTTAACTTCTTATGACATTAGTTGTTCACGGGTCAACATCTGACTTAATGCTCTGCCTGGTAAATGAACATACATTATTTTTTTTTTTGCTTAACTCAGAGGGTTTTCAGACTCTTACAGTTTCTAAGAGGTGCAACTTCCCCAGATTAGTTTAGATTTCTGGTGCAGCCAAAACAGAGCAAACTTGCTTAGATTTGGGATGCTTCTCCAAGGGTGTTTCAAGGAAAAGTAGGTGATGACATCACATTGCTGTTGAAGGACTATAAATGGTGTAATAGTGTCTTAACGTTGACTGGATTATACTCGTGATATCGTGGTGGAGAGTAAGAAAACAGCAACACCTGTCACCTCACAGGTCTCTGGGTACAACACAGAGTTCTCAGATGATTGTGCCATCAAGACCAGCCTTAACCAACTTAGGTACGTTGCTAGTGGGAAGAAAGAGTGCCACCTGTAGAAAGGAGGGCAGCAGCATTCAAGGGGGGGACAGGACAGCTGTGTTGGCTCTGTGTGGCGGGGCTTTGGTAGCAGGGGAAGGGGCTACACGGGCGGGTGGCCCCTGTAAGAAGCTGCTCGAAGCTCCCGGTCACCCCCGCCTTGGGCTAACTAGGGACAACAGATGTGCCTCTGCGATAACAGATTTAAGGAGGGGACAGGACAAAGAAACAGTGGTTGAGAACTGCAGCAGAGGGAGGAGGGAGCAGCGGCCGGAGCTGAGAGTCCCCTGCAGCCCGCGGGCAGAGGGCACGCTGTGCCCCTGCAGCCCACGGAGGATCGTGGTGGAGCAGCCCGTGAGGGACCACGGCAAGGCAGAGACGGACCTGCAGCCCGTGGAGAACCACGGTGGCGCAGAGAGGGACCTGCAGCCGGTGGAGGACCCCACGCCAGGGGAGGTGCCTGCTCCCGAAGCAGGCTGCAGCCCGCGCTGGGCCGCGGCGTTCCTGAGGGGCTGCACCGCGCGGGAAGGACTCTGAGGGGTTCATGAGGGACCGTCTGCCGTGGGAGGGGCCCCGCGCTGGAGCAGGGGCAGAGTGTGAGGAGCCCTCCCCGCGTGGGGAGGAAGGAGCGGCAGGGATAATCTCTGGTGAACTGACTGCACCCCCATTCCCTGTCCCCTGCGCCGCTCAGGGGGGAGGAGGGAGAGACATCGGGAGCGAGGAGACTCGAGCCCAGCAAGGGGGGAGGGCGGGGGGAAGCAGAAGGGAATGACTATGGGCAAGTTTGAAGTGTAACCAGACAGCCCCAAAGCCCAAGTTGCGGACTGGTGTAGCTGAGGCGTCTGTTCTGTTCCTCTGCCTCAGCTACAGGGAGAGCAACTTTTAGGAGAAGCCTTGAGTGAGCAGTGGGAGGTGGTATCAGTTTGCTCAGCTGATTTCACTGCAGGGGTATCATTGCCACGCGTTGCTACTGCTTAAATTTGTCTGCCCTCGGCAGTCACTTGTAGACTTGCACCAGCTCTGCTTTTGCTAGGCGTTAAAGCCCCAATGTTGTTACATTGCTTGTCTTTGCAGGGGGAGAGATTTATGAAGAATGTTCTGTAAGGTGAAGTTTTATTGGAGAAGCGAAAAACTTAGAAAGCTGGGTTAGCTGTAGATGCAGAGGGATACACTAAGGATAAGACCATGAACAGAAAACGAGAGTTCCATACTAATAAATACTTAAATTAGTGTTAGCTGTATTGGAGAGGCTTAACGCTTTCTTTTTTTGTAAAAATAATTTCGACTTCAAAAAATACAAATTACCCTAAATAGGGGAGCAGTCTCTTGTTGGAAGAGTTTAATAAAAACAAAAGTTTGTTCTGAGTTTTGAAAACTTAAGGAAAAAAAATCTTTCTGTTTTTTCCTTTAGGATTTACCAGCAATTTAGCAGTTCATAGTGTGCTTAACAATGAAACTTCACAGACTGCTATGCAGCTTTTTTATTTTTTATTTACCTATTTGAAGAAAATAAATTTAGCTGATTAATAGTGATAGGATCTCCAGCTATTATCACCTAATCACTAATTTCTCCTGGACTCTGTTTAATGAAACAGCTGCGGAATGTTTAATAAATCATTAAAATAGCTTGGATTTAACTGAAAAATAAATTATTTAAAGCTGTAACTGCAACCTACTCCCCTAGTCCCAACTCCCAAACCCCTCTTCTCTTATTAAAGAAAGCATAAGTGAATAAAGCACAATAAAACGATAAACATGGGAATCTCAGCTTTTTAAAAAAATTATGGAGTAAATGTAGATGACTGAATTCCTAAATCTAGTCTGCTCAACATCCATACTGCAGATACCACACAGTTGTATTTCATAAAATACTTGCTGCCTCCAGTGTTCACACTGCGATTGCCTGGTTTAGAAATAAGATATTCTTGTCCTTGTGTTTGCCGTTGCATTTGCTTTACACAAAGCTTCAGAAAGACCTCCAGCACCATCAGATTTAATAGTTACTTGGTTGGTGTTTTGCAGCTGTGATTCCAGCTCTGGCTGGACAAGTCAGGGCATGAAAGGGTTTGTCTGACCTCCACAGAAGGCTCAATACAGTGGTACCCTGAGACACTTAAAATGATGAGGACCCCAAACCCGCAAGTGCTTTGCACCTCTGAGTGAGAGCTGCTCGTACAAGTAACTTCACTTTGGCAAGATGTTAGAGTTTTTGTTGTTCTTATTACTAAATTTGGCAGCCAGCTTGCTCTTTGAACATTAGATCTGGTGGCATGGAAACACTAAAGGAAGAGCAGAAGAAACTTTCAGCTAGTACAAAATGAAATAGTGAACTCTCATCTTCTGCTCCATATTTTGTGGACTGGATAGATTCTGAGTCTGGGATTTTTGTTTACAGGAACTGAATAATTAAAGAAAATTAAGGTCCGCTGAATAGCCTCATTAGGTTAAACAGATTCCTTTTCTAGGATTGAAAGGGAAGGAGAAAGATAATGAAAATAAATAATTTGATCTCCTAGTAAAATGTTTAACTTTTTCTGGCTTTCTTAGTGTTGTTCTTAAATATGTATCTGTATCCACTAAGTGGGAAATCCAAAAGCAGATGGTTAGCAGTATAAGTTGCTAGCTCCGTTTGAGTACATCATAAAGTAGAAGTCACTTTTCTTGATAACAAAAAATCAAAGAAAATGTTACCTTGTCTTCCTATAAGTCTTTTAAACTTAATTTAAAGGAACAGTTGATTCTTCCTGGAAATATGTTTATTTCTTTTCCTGGAAATTGGAAAAAAAAGTCATGTAGTCAACAAATACTTAAAAAAAATCCAGTTATTTATAGCAAGTGAGACTATTAGTTCTCTTCTTTGGAGGGATCTTCTGGTTTTGCTGCCTAATAAACAGACTCTTGAAGCCACACATTAAGGTAAATAATGCCATCTGATGTTGCTCATGCTGATGCTGAAGAAGAGAAAGATTACACCACACAAAGCTTTGAGAATAGGAAAAAAAAAAATCTGTCTGAGTGTGTGTACTCTCCATAACCAGCTGATGAATTCCTTGTGTTGAGTACTGAGAGGAAGAGAAATGTCTAGTATCTTTTCCCAGAAATAGCAGTTGGACCCATGTGTTACAGAAAGTGAATAGAAAAGTTTCGTCAGGGTTTTTCAAAAAGGAAGGGTAAAACCCTTGTGTAGAGAGATTTAACACGGGCCCACAGATGTCTGTGTATGTAACACGTTTATTTGCTATATTTATTTCCTTTTCAGAATCCTACTCTAGACAGAAAACCGAATTACATGTATTTCGATTGCTTAAATTCATACCTACTTATAGGTCGTGTTTTCAGCACAGTGAATTTGAATACTAAGTGGCAATAAGAAGTGCGGAAGGAAATCGCAGGGACGTTTAAGGAGCATTAAGAATCATCGAAGGACCATTTGCGAGTGCTCAGTGCTAACAGCCCTGCTTGACAGTAACTACTGCAAAACCCAGGGGTCTTGATCCAGCGCCTGCTTACTAGCGTCAGTCTTCCCAGTGGCTCTAGATTTGGTCTTTAATGATGACGATGAATTAACATATTTCTATGAGATGACTGGGAAAACTTTTCTAATAATCAGAAGCAATAACAGTGGAGGGGGGAACCTATGGGTGTTCTCGGGGTTTTTTTGAGTCGAAATTGTGTTGTATATGCAGTGATTATGAACAACTGAAAGAAATTATACTGAATGCAAAGTTACATTAATTAGGAATCATGAATTACTAAAATATAAAGTGCATAAAGTCTTTCAGACTCTGTATTATCTGACTATTTTACTCTTTTCTGTTTCAAACTTTACTGCAAGCCAATTTGATTTCATCAAGTAGCCTGGAAAATGCATTCACTAAAAATCGATGTCAACCCTTTGAAGTTTTGTTTGAAGGATTAATTATGGAGCTGTGTGACCAGCCTGCATAACTCTAAGTGCCTGTCTCTGTTTTAGGATGTTTCTGCCATTGTACTGAAGTATTTGGCCCATGCACCTTAGCAGGTGACACTGGCTTCGGGGTAAAAAGAACTTGAACAACCACAGAAAAGGAAATGCGGTGATTGCAAGGAAAGACATCTGATAACAAATGTTATTGCAGTGAAAGCCATGCCCAAGTGCTTCCTGCATTCCTTAATAGGGAAATGATCTATTTATTTCCATAAATAATCATAATTCTATTATAGCAAATTACAGTTGAACTCTGATTTGTATCAGATGAGGGTCTGTCTAGGAATGTATTCAGTGCTCTGGAGGCATTCAGTGGGAGAGCTGAACCAGGACATAGAAGAACAAATCAAAGTATGTGAAGGAGGATCCAGCTGTGCCAGAAGTGTTGCACCTTTGCGTGAAACAGTCAGCAAATCAAAGCTGAATATTTGCAGTTGGCCAGTTCATGATTGTGCCTACTGTGGAATGCAGGCAAAATGGATACTGGTTTGTGGTGAGCAATACCTCTTAAGTGTGAAAGGCAAAACTGAAATAAAAAAAATAGGGAAAATGCATCATCTCTTACCACAAAAGGTTCACATTTGGAAATAGCCTGATATGGGTGAGTGGAAGCCTAGAAGGCTGAGTGGTGGGGTTGTTTTTGTGGGGTTTTTGTTTGTTCTTTAGTGTCTTTCCTCAGTTCGCCTGACTTCATCAGTCTGGATCTTGATGTGTGCAGGATTTTGAGCAACTTCTGTGTTCCCGCTCATTTCCCAGTTCCAGCTCTGACTTGACAGACACTGCAGAGAGCTAAAAGAATGGGTAGGAGGGGAAAGAGAATAAGTACCTAGAGCAAACACCTGAATCCCCTTTTGTAATTTCTTTTTATGACAAAAAATGTTGCCTGCTACTACGGACACACAGATAAAAGGGTCTGACTCCAAAGAGTCCCTTGTACAGTGGGTGTGCTGGGTAAGAACATGCTTTGCTTTGGTTTACGCCCTATGAAAATGCAGGTGGAGACAAGGTGCAGGTAATTCTTCTGTGCTGTTTTCTTTGCGAAAGTCTTGGCCTTTACAACTTTGATTGTAGGATTATACAAATCAACTTGAAATAATATCAAAGACACACCTGACAGCTTCTCTGCAGCCAGAAATGAGAGCAGATGTATCCTTCTCGTAAGAGAAATAACAATAACCATGTTTCCTAGGAAGGAGAGATTTGCAGCTTGTTTGCAGCTCTCAATTCTTCCTAATAAATCCTGTGTTTATACTTCAAAGAAAACTACTGCCGTAGCTCATTAAAAAACCCCAAACATTCTTAGCTATTACAGAAGTGAATATCACATATAGGGTTGACTCTGCCTAAAGATCTTTAAGATTTTATGTAAAAAACCTTGTAATTAACTACTGAAGGAAATGGTAAACTTCTCATTTTAAGAAGGGACACTTAATACTCTCAAACTCTGCAGTCATATCAGCAACATTCCAGATGAGTAAGAGCAAGTAGAAACCTCTGCGTTCCCCCTAATTCTCTTTTCTATTTCCTGCCTTGTAGATGAGAGGTTTGCAAATTTGGAATTACAGGGGCTTTTTGGAGGGATTGCTCGTTCTCAGAGAGAAATTAAAGTGCACAGAAGACAAGTTATATGGCTGCATTTCCCCCAACTAAAGGCAGTGATCCAATGCAATGTGCTATTGTGAAGCTGCTCAAATGCAAAAATTAAGAGCCCCAGGGTAGCCTAGCACTTTCAGAGGAAGAGGAGGGGAAGAGAACATGCATAGCAGCTTCTACCGCATACTTGACATCTTGAATACTGGATAGAACAGGGAAAAGGTAAACCACAACTGGTATTTCTCTGCTTCCTTGCATAGAGGCTAGAAAACAGCGTTTGTAGGCATTTTTAGCCATTATTAATCTATGCCATTGCAACCTTTGTAATTTTCTCCCTTCAAAGTGTGGAAGACGCTGAAATAACAGCCTAAGGAGGTTTGGAAATTGGGACTTGGCACTTAAAGCCTAGTCAGCTTGCATTGCATTGTGTAGTAATTGCTAGTTAATGTAGTAGCAAAATGATTACGGTGACAAAATCTTAGAGTGTATTTCTCTTTTGATGTGTAAATTAAAACTGTCAGAAAACAGTCCTGGTATTAAATAGACTCCCTCATCCATTCGAGTTTGAAAACACTTTGCTTAATCACTGGCAGTGTATACACACTCTTTTGCTTGCGTCTGCCATATTCACTAATATCATCTTTCATGCAGACCAAAGGAGAAAGATTTGTAGGGGCTGTGAAACGTTTGAGACGTCTTTGTCATGAGCAAGTTATCTGTTTGGGACAAAGCAGCAATGGGTTTTTTTAAAGCAAATTCTGCTAACGTTTTTATAACAAACTATATAAAATTCAAGCTGCTTAAGCCTGAGTATTTTGGTACATTATTTCTTTGCGTATAACAGTGCAAGATTAAAGAAGTTCAGGAAAGATAATGTGTTTCCAGGGAACCAGAGTTTTTGAGATAAGCTGCTAGCCTATTTGTAGAAATTACAGAAACTTCAATAAAACTCAAACAGCAACCATCTGTTTCTTCCATTCTGTAAATCTTAATTGTTTTTATTATGGAATAGACATCAAAATATAATTCTCTAACTTATTTTTAGCTACCCAGCTAAAACTTTCCCATATTGCTTTCTCACTTCAGTTGAATTCTTCATAGGTGTATTTCTTCTACTAAAGATCTCAAATGGTTTTGTGAATTACCAAGAAACAGTCAATGTGATATTTCCTCATGGAAGAGTGAAATATTAATTACCTTATCATTCTTCCCCCTCACGTGCTTGGTTGAACATCTTCATGCTCTTACCTTCTCCACTTCTGTTCCTGACAAACTTTAATAATAACAACTGTGGCGCAGTAGCAGTGAATCTGCTGCAGGTGGTTTGAGTGTCGATTGTGTACCTTATCTTTAGTTAGGGTGTAGCAAGGACCTTGGAATGACTGGTGGTGGCATTGTGACCCATTTCGGTGTTACTAGCTCGTGTTCTGTCATATTCAGCTCTCTTTCTTCTAGCTGAATAGAGGGTGTAAACTAATTCTGGGGAGGCTTCCATAGGCATGCGTAGTCTCCTAAACTGTTGTGAAAGTAGTAGTTTGATGGGATTCACGTGGCTGAACTAGTGAATCTCTTCTAGAGAAAGGAGGGGAAAAAACCAAAACACAACACTGCACTGCAGTACATATACCAAAGCCAGCAAGCTTGTAGTATTAATAGCTTAATGCCATGGAGGAAATAAGCGATTAAGTACCTAATATGTGATGTTTCATCAAACAAGTGACTTCAGCTGGGATTAGCAAAGAAGATAGAAATTGCTGCTAATCCTTCTCCCACAGCACATCTCTACTTTGCCGCTTTGCTGAAGGATGTTTGATGAGACTCACGACCTCTGCATTGACCCAGAGAGCATCTCGTTTGTACTGAGGCGTATGTCTTGCCTGGGAGGTGCTGGCTAAAAGGGCCTCCGTGACTGTAGTATGACAACTGTGGAGCTGCTGTCTAGATACAGTGTGTGTCTCAGACATGTGTAATCTTCCTTCATCTCAAAAGTTCAGGATGCAAAATTCTTTTTTCCCTCAATGGTTTCACTGCAGTGGGATGAACTGTTGTTTTCTCTACCCTGCACTGAAGATGAACAGGTGGTTTGTCATCATTGTGTTGCTTAATGTTGAAGAATATTTCTAGAGACTCTTTGATCAATGTGTGCAAGGTAATCACTGAGAGAAAATTAAAAAAAAAAGACACTTTGAAGTTGCTGACAGAAAAAGAAATTATTCCTCAGAGACTGTTTTCTTAATACTTTAGTCTGTCCAGTAGAAGAACTTAGAGTCTGCGTAATAGTCATTGTGCTAATGTAATGATATTTAGAAGGCCATGTCTTCTCCTACTTGCAAATGAACAGGTTATTCATTACCTGGTCTGGACTTCTGAGATGCAAGGAAATGTAGAATCAATAGAATCTATTTATTTATCTGATATTAAAAAGAAAACGGAAGTAATCTTAAACTTCGAGTAAACCTGCAGTCCTGTAACTTATAAATTAAACAACTGTAATTCCTTGAAGGATCAAGAGTGGAACCTCAGAAAAGTTCATAACAATGATAAAAGGGAAACTGTTCATCAGTGCTTTTTTTATTTTTTGCTCCCTTACTTAGTTTAGGAGTAGAGAATATGTCACAGGGTTTGAAGAACCATAATAAAATGAAATCTAAAAAATTTCATAGTGCAAAATCTTGAGTTTGTTTCTTAGACTGACATCTTAGAAGAAGAACCTAAGCCTTCCTTGTAAACATGGGGAAAAGTGCGTTGTTTTTAATACTGCCCTTTGGTGCTTTGACACCTGACTAAGGATAGCAGGTATGTACCTTGCTGCCCCAGCAATGATAGCCTGCAACAGTCGGTAGGTACCGATGGCCCTTTATTCATAAATTCAACAATGGCAGGTTTTTTTTCTTCACAAAATAAAGCAGGAATGGAGGGTGATTGTTTTTATTTTGGAGATTATTTTCTGTTTTTATGGAATAGTGATTAAAGCACTCACCAAGGAAATGTGAGTCTCTGGTTCAATGTCTTTTTCTGCTTTACTAGATAAACTGAGTTTCAATGCTTGAGAATATATTCCAGAAAAAAGTGCCTTGTACTGCTTAAGATGTCTGTTGGGTGACTTGGTACTGCTGAATTTAAGGCTTGTTGCAAACAATATGTAATAATCTGGTGCAAAAATCATTCCTTTCAGCCTGAAGAGCTGAGCAAAGCAAACAATTTATTTCACAATGTTGATTCTTCCCCTGTCCCTTTCATATATGCTAGGAACTTTTATTAGCTTACCAAGAAACCCAGTATAATAGGAGTCGATTGCAAAGAAAAGTCTTGATTGTCAGAAGAGTGAATAAGAGCACTTGAAGTGATTTCACTGACTCGCTTTCATTTCTCTACTGCTCTAATAGATGAATTTGACATGTTTTTATTTTCTTTTTTCTTATCAGCTTTGTTAAGCAAGTGATGAGATCTGATGCAGGATAGGAATTAACTTGCAAGTACTTTTCAACTTTGAACTCTGTAAGAAGGCCTCCCAATAAATTATCACAGTTCAAAAGGATTTAGGAAACATCCCGGAGGCTGTGCTACTGTTTGCTGCAGCTGGTGCTAACAGTGCCGTAACAGAGCTCTCTTTCAACAGCTTGCCTGGCTGACGTGTGATCAATCTACCTTACTGACTGTATCTTTGTTATTCCCATAGCTGTACTTCATATCATGGCGTCACGTTCGATCTCACCAGTACTTATTTCTCAGCTCTTCATCCTGCGCATAAGGCTTTGTGTTCCCTTTCAGGGACTGGAGGGCTAACAGCATTCCTCTGATCACGAGCGTGCTTAGCCACAAAAACTGTACTTACAGCATTTTGCGAAGTCTGTTAGTAGTTTTGCAAATAAGAAGGAAGGTCTTTTTTTCCTTTTTTTCCCCTTCTGAACAAAACAGACAAACCCCCCCCAAAATCTCAGACCCTTCCACTTAACAGCCAAGTGTTAGCGGGAAGGGGAATATGGGAAAAGCAAAATTTGACTCTTGTGTTAAAATACTGCTTGAGAGATACACCTGCAGTTTCACTGCCCTGCACCCATGCTGCTATGTATAAGCTGTGTAGTTCCAAATACTTAGAAGCTGTGAGACTTTTTTTGTTTCTAAATCCTGTTCTATCTTATCTGTTAATTGAACCAATTTTGACAGTCATTCTTGGCCAGAGTACCTTACTAGAATTTAATCATTTAGTACCATGTTTTCTAGGACAATCTGATACGAACTGTTGAATTAATACATCATTAGAAAGAGCTGTCACTTTAATGATGTATTAATGTTGCATGTTATGAAGGTGAAATACAAGGTAAAAATGACTTATGAAAAATATGCTGCTCTCTGGAATAAAATTTCTGGAGGGCAGATGCATGATATGATTTAGAAAAAAACAAAGCAAGCCAAAACAACCCCCCACCCAAACCAAAATCAGACAACTCTCTATGAATTGTTATTGAGAGTCAGCTAGTCTGATTTTTACCAGTTGTATAGCACACGTGGAATGTAACATCACTAATTTGAGTGTTGTAAGTTAGGCAAGAGAGATTTTATTATAATAGGGTACCTTTTTAAACACAACAGGGTTTTTTGGTGGATTTTAGCCAAGTTGACTAGAATAAGTCTGTAGAGTATGACTGGATAGACAAACATCTTGATGTGGTTCCGCTTACTAGTACATGTATTATTTTACTGTGGGAGAGAGGCTTCTGCATATCAGTTTTCCCTTGCAACCAACATCTTCCCAGAAGAAACAGTGGTTTTTGAAGAGTTTCCATTCCTATGTGTTTTCTGCTAGAGGGCTCTGCAGTCCATTTACTTAACTCGTACCAAAGTTTGCCTTCAAGAAATGAGAGACAAGCTAGAACCGCTAGAGATGATGACGGGCATGGTGAATGAACACCTCGGAAATTTGGTATCTTAAGCTTTTAGTTGCTGTTGAATGGGTCATGCCCGTGTTTTGTGCTTCCTTTTCCTGCTGTGGGAAGGACAAAAATTTAGTCCCAAATGTTCTGGGATAACATAAAATTGCTGGTTGGTGCTCACTGGGGAATACGCAACCAATGCGACGGATTTTATTTAGCCCTATGATTTTGCAGATTTAATTTCATGTCAGTTAAATACATGCGACTGTAAGGTTAGGATTTCTGGAACGCTGCTGGACTTCGTGGTTCAAGTGCTGTTACTCTTGCCCCTGCAACTCTTCTTTGGGTGTTTGCTTTCTGAAGTGCAGGAAGCAGTGATATTTGGAAGGGTGTATACGTGTTGGTGGTGGTGAGCGTCAAATGGGGATTGCTGTTCCTGAGATCTTGATAGTGTTTTAGAAGCTCGGGGACTGGGGTCTGGGTTTGGTTTGTTTTCTTTTTCCGATATATTTATGATAGAAAATATATGTCTGTCTTTCTACTTGCTGAGAGGGCGTAGAAAGAATCTTGGATGTTTTTTGTGAATTCTGACAAATGTTGCAGCAATTTTGTTTGCATATGGCCTCTAGAGGATTGTGCGTCTTGCTGTTGTGATTTTTCTCTTGATGCTTTTCCAACATCAGACTGCAGAATATATTGCTGTAATACGTTATTGTGAAAAGAAAGTTTGGCTAAAGTTTTTTTTTT
>VZSC01001030.1:18431-36525 GCA_013398225.1 Steatornis caripensis | reverse complement strand
TTTTTTTTTTAAATTCAGGTTTAACTTAATAGTTGCCACTTCCCCTAGAGCTAATAGTTACTGTAATATGCTGTGCTCATAATAGATCTAGTCTAGATCTAGCCATGCTTCTGGCAGCTGCTCTTGTGCTTTTCATCTTGTTTATCCCTTGCACAGTAAAAGGATGTGCAGTCTCACTGTGGCTGCTTGCGAATCAGTGCTTTAATCCAGATAGTTACATCCTGATGTAATTAACCCTGTAACTGTTGAATAATGTACGTTCTTTCATCTTCTCAGACCTGTGGAAGTGAAGAGCTGTCCTTAACTGCAACCCAGCTGTTGGGGTAGTGAATGATGGCTATTAATGTGTGTGTATACTAACGCACACGAGTAAATGCACTGGATTGCAGGTGTGCGATTTAAGAAGAAGGTTTGAGGGAACATGAGCCAATTCTAATAGGATAACTTAAAATTACTATTGTCTTATGAAACAAAGAATCCTAGTAGTATCAAGTAGGAAAGGAAAAACCTATGTACAATTAACATATTTAGAGATTTAGAATTGTTAAAAATTATTTTTATTATGTTATTTGCAATGGTCCCTCCTTCCCTTTAGGTTTAGAAAGACAGGCTGTTAGGTTTTTACTCGCAAAGGTAGAAGAAAAGAAAAAGCAAGTAAGAATATATAATTGTGCTTATTAGAAGAGATAGTCAGAAACTGATTAGTGTGGGAGGAATTAATTATTATATCTACCCACGCTCTCTGTTTTTTAATTTTTTGCTATTCAATTATGCATCAGTAAATGTTATCATGCAATCACTGGCAAGGTGCTAATTAGTATTTATGAATTGCTGCTTTTTATGTCTGACCTTTTGGTATTTCTGGAGATGGTTTTAGGTATACATTGATCTTGGAGAACTGTCTTCCCCCCGCACCTGTCAGTTCTGAATTTTTGATACACTGTTGCAGTAGCAGTGATTTACAATCCCCTTTTATTTTCGCTAATAAACGCAAAAGCTTTATAATGCACAGAAGGCTGTCCCTCTAAATTACTGAATTAAAAGAAAACAATTTTTAAAGTTCAGAAATTTATGTAAATGATGGAGCAATGAAAAGTGCTGTGAAAGATAGTAAACAGGTGCCTTTCAAAATCAAGCTTCTTATGTAGGTGCCTAAATTGAGTTTGGATGCCTGTGTTTAACCACACGCTTACAAAGATTTTATTTTTTAATTATTTATGAAAGCCTGAACATAACACCAGTGACCTCTGCTATCTTTATTAGCTAATTATACCCACTAGTATGACTTCATTCTGCAAATAACCATTTTTTATCCCTTGTGAAACAGAAATCTAGTGTTCCTAATCTGCCGAGCACCAATTTTGTAAATGTTCTGAGGTGATTAAAGAGGATTGTGGGGAGTGAGTGGGATCGTAGCTAATCAAACTGACTGACTGAGGGGATTGTGGTCAGGCCTGCTCAACCACTTGTCCAAATGAAAGCTTCTACCGTGGGAGAAAAGCATTATTGCTTCATTTTCCATCCTGTCTTGCCCACGTGCTTTGTGCTTCAGCTAGAATGACTGTCTCTGTGGGTGCAACTGTGCCACAATCTATTCAAATGTTCTTTGCTTTAAAAAAATAAAGTGAGTAGGGAAAATGCTGCTTGGTTTATCTGAGAACTGAAAAGAGGAGTCTTATTTAACTTATATACAAAATTGTATATTTGTGTGCATCTTAGATTTGTGTAAACTCTTTGGTTTTAATATTAAAACACTTTCAATGCTCAGGACTCGTTGCTGTTTGGAGTGCTCCACTGTGCCTCATGGGCAGGATTTCAGGGCACTTGTTCTCTTGAGGAAACAAGCTTGTCTGGATAAGAATTGCAGGATCTTAAAGTTGAATTACGACTCATGCCTTCTACGTTTTGAGTTATATTGCTTGCCTACGGGATGGAGGATTACTTTCTAGCAGGCTGATTTAAAGCCCGTTTAGGCACTGAAAGAATACTTTTTTTGCAAATTGAAGAACAGTTTTGATATCAGAAAATTCTGTTTCATTGAAATGGGTTAAGGCTCTCTGGTCACACAGTGTAGTGTAATGTTCTTTCAGACTGCACGNCTACGTTTTGAGTTATATTGCTTGCCTACGGGATGGAGGATTACTTTCTAGCAGGCTGATTTAAAGCCCGTTTAGGCACTGAAAGAATACTTTTTTTGCAAATTGAAGAACAGTTTTGATATCAGAAAATTCTGTTTCATTGAAATGGGTTAAGGCGCTCTGGTCACACAGTGTGGTGTAATGTTCTTTCAGACTGCACAGTCACCTTGCGTGCTAGGAGTAGTATGGCTTCTTCATGATGTCATCCATTCTCAATGAACAGCCCATAAAGGGAATAAATAAGCCGTGGTCTTTTTGGTTTGTAGTTTTGTTTGGCGTTTTTTAGTGAGATTTATGACTGAGTTATAGTTGGGTAGGTATATACATATAGTCTTGTGCCATACGATGCTAGTATGACCCTGTCTCCCTTTTTTCCTCTCACTTGTACAGTACAAAGTAACTTTGTGGAGTTGATGTGATAAATATTAAACATTCAATTATGTTCTGGATGTAAAATTAAACTCAAGGACAAATTATTTTTATAATACTATTTTTCTGTGTTCTGAAAGTTGTTTTGAAATGTATTGAATCATAAAGACGCTCCAGCCAGGCAATAACTCTGCTACTGAAACTGGATATGGAGAAGAAAATACACTGGATTCTTTTTGCCTTTTTGGACTTGCTATTGTTATGATATTTTTTGGACATCTCTTCCTTTAAAAAATATAGAAGTCTGACAAGAACATGTTATATTAGTTAAATCACGTTAGTATAATGCTAAATACAACAACAGTTCTTTGAACATCAACATAAATAAGGACTCTAATTTTATTTAAAAAAGTAGGAAATTGTAAGTCTTCAAGGAAAGAATTGATTTTATGTTATTTCTAATAAGCAAGTACTGTTTCTATTGCTAGCTATGTTGCACTAATGAGTAGTTACTGTTCAGCAAATGCAGAGATTCATTAAAGCAGCAGTGAAGAGAGCAACACCTTAGAACAGTTATGTTTTCTTTTAGAACTGATGCCTTCTGACTAAATTAAAATTTATCTTTGGGTTTTCCATTTTTTGCCGCCTTTAAAGTCTGTGGTGCTTGTATTTTTCACGTACTGCCCAAACACAGCTATTCAGTTAAATGATAAAATGNGTTTTGAAATGTATTGAATCATAAAGACGCTCCAGCCAGGCAATAACTCTGCTACTGAAACTGGATATGGAGAAGAAAATACACTGGATTCTTTTTGCCTTTTTGGACTTGCTATTGTTATGATATTTTTTGGACATCTCTTCCTTTAAAAAATATAGAAGTCTGACAAGAACATGTTATATTAGTTAAATCACGTTAGTATAATGCTAAATACAACAACAGTTCTTTGAACATCAACATAAATAAGGACTCTAATTTTATTTAAAAAAGTAGGAAATTGTAAGTCTTCAAGGAAAGAATTGATTTTATGTTATTTCTAATAAGCAAGTACTGTTTCTATTGCTAGCTATGTTGCACTAATGAGTAGTTACTGTTCAGCAAATGCAGAGATTCATTAAAGCAGCAGTGAAGAGAGCAACACCTTAGAACAGTTATGTTTTCTTTTAGAACTGATGCCTTCTGACTAAATTAAAATTTATCTTTGGGTTTTCCATTTTTTGCCGCCTTTAAAGTCTGTGGTGCTTGTATTTTTCACGTACTGCCCAAACACAGCTATTCAGTTAAATGATAAAATGTATTTCTACATTTGTGAGATGAGATTTTTGTGGCCAGTCTAGTGTTGTTGTCAGAAGCAGGAAAACCACAATCGCCTTCAAAGTTTGGGTTTTGTTGGGGTTGTGTTTTTGTTTGTTTGGGTTTTTTTTTTTACATTTACCTTCTGGTCAGTCTGCATTGGTTTGAGTTTCTTTGATTATTGTGAGAGTAGAACTACTCTGAGAAAAGTTCTATTAGAAACAAAGCCCTGTGTGCACACACAAAGCCAAAGATACATATTTATTTAGGTCTTTTTCCATGTAAGTAGAATATAACGTTTCCATAATTTCAGAGTGTTTGGTCCCTAATGTAATTGAGCGAGCTTAGCTGGGAGCTGAACTGAGATCCTTAATGAGCAGAGACTTTAGCTGAAGTCAATACTTTTTACATCTGGAAAAGAACTAAGTAATATGAAGGAGTTGTGGGAAGAGATGTAAAGGTGCTCTTTATTAGTGATGTATGCAAGTTCATGCTTTTTCAAACACAACCAAAATGGGTTCATGCTAATGATCTACACTTTGATCGTCAGAACTCTAGCAATAGTATTGTCTAACTAAATGCTATATTTAGGAAGTGGAAATCTGTGGTATTAAACTACTTATAAGCTGGTTTTGTCTATAGTAGGAGAGAAATCGGAGTAGGAGACGCTGTATCCGTTACAATCTTTTGAATTCTGCACTCTAGTTAAAATCCTATAACGGAGTCCATACTTCTCGTAGAGTCTTTAAGTCTCTTGACCAGCCTTTTTCTTTGTCTTTTGCAAGCCACCATAGAATGATCTGTAGGACTTCAGTTATAAAAGATAGTAGGAGAAATGTCTCTTGGTATCCTAAAAGGCAAGTGCTTTTGCATGAACTGCTCCCTGAAGTTCATATTTACAGGTTGACAAAAACTGCCTTCTTTTGCCTTTGGCTCCACTATTTCCCACACAAATCTTAAACTATAATAATAAACTAGCCTCACTAACTGATGTTGATTACGTAATAATTAATACCTTCCCGTTGTTGGTAAATTTCCCCAAAACGCTAAAGCAAGATATGAAAGCTACTTGTATTTAGTAATTTTTCAATTCACTTTCTAGATGCTGTGCAGCAGTTCCGCTACCCTGTGATGCTTTATAAAGCTATAAATCTGAGATGTGCCCACGCTGATTCACATGATCCGTAATCAGGATCTATCAACACAGAACTGCTAGTTACAACTTCATCTGGAGGGAGCCCAGAGCAGTCAAAAGGAAATGCTTCTCAGAGGTAAGGGAGCTTACTTTTTTCTTCATTCTCTCCATAGTGATGAGTTCCGCCCATTTGGATCCGTGCAGTTGCGTGGACTGAAATTTGTTGCAGGAAAGCAGCAAAAATAAAGGAGAAAGGGAAGCAGCTCTTTAGTCTTGCGTTTTGAATTTTTCATCTAAGGTTTATTTTCAAAGGAAGATTTTGCTGTAGTTAGGGTATCTATTTCTGTTTGCTAGAGAATTTGTACAGGGTTGTTCCACCTACGCTCAGAAAATGGAAAGATAGAACCTGAGAGCTGAAAGGCTTCTCTCATGTCTTGTGATCTGCTACAGAAGTCCAATTAGCAAATTAATATATGTTTCCGGGTTTCATCCCTTTCCAGTTTCTGGAAGTTAGCCACTTTCACATCCTTGTTTGATAAAGTGAGGAGGTAAGCAGTTGAGAAAGCAGTACAATATATCTTGAACATATGCCTTTTGGGAAGCAGAGACTGGAAATGAATTGAGCAATGTGTAGACAAGCCTGATTTAAAGAGCTTCCACAGGGAAATCTGAGAACAGGCTTTGTTGTGGACACTTTGGGGATGGCTCTTATTGCTCTTGCTGTGCAAAGTGCTTGTTACAGTCATTTGTATTAAGCTGCACTCTGGAGTGATTAGTCTTCTGTAGATGGGCAAGAGGGAGATGACTGCCCTGTATGGCTGTATTAAAAAGACTGTATGTTTGGAGGAAATTTCATGGATTGGATTTGACCTCTGCAGCAAATGAAATGTGGAAGTCCTTGAAACTCTCACCCAGAAAATCAGAAAGCATACATTTTCCTTGTCAAATGGCTTTCAGTGGTTTAACTTATTTTTCTGTTGCTATAAGAGCAAAAGCCCTTCTATATCCATGGTTCTTGATCTTGCTTTTTATTATTTCTTAATGGTTTTAGCTGAGGCAAGGCACACTTGTCATGCTGGGCTTTATAATTTTCTTCCTGAGTGTGATTATACGGAGAAATATTAGACAAAGGCGTAGGAGAGGAGGAGAAAGCTTTTGGAATTGTACATGTGGGTTGTAGCTAGAACCCCATAGGTGAGTTAATTAGCATGGTGAGAGCCTGCCTGCCCACCCTGTTAGTGCTTAGAATTACGGTATTGGTGCTTTGAAAATGCTCCTGAAATGAAGGCTGCTCACAGAGCAGGAACATGATATGTTGTGTTATTGTCTATACCTTTTGCTGCAGCATTTCATATTTCCAGGAGACTGCTAGCAGTGTTATATGCGTTCATGCTGTTGCTGCTTCTTTTAAAAAAAAAAAAAAAACCAAACCACNGGAGAGGAGGAGAAAGCTTTTGGAATTGTACATGTGGGTTGTAGCTAGAACCCCATAGGTGAGTTAATTAGCATGGTGAGAGCCTGCCTGCCCACCCTGTTAGTGCTTAGAATTACGGTATTGGTGCTTTGAAAATGCTCCTGAAATGAAGGCTGCTCACAGAGCAGGAACATGATATGTTGTGTTATTGTCTATACCTTTTGCTGCAGCATTTCATATTTCCAGGAGACTGCTAGCAGTGTTATATGTGTTCATGCTGTTGCTGCTTCTTTTAAAAAAAAAAATAACCAAACCAACAACAACAAAACATAATTACCTCAAAAACTACAAGTAAAAATCTGTTTGGAAGTTGAAGGCAAGAAGGGGTTATATCTGTTTCACTTAGGATTGAAACTTTTTTTTAAAAAAACCCTTTGTTACAGTTCACATTTTGACTCTATGAAATCTTTGAGTCAATTTGTAGAAGTTGGAGTCTTTAATGATCAGCTTCTAGTACATTTTCAGACTGATCAGTAACTTGTCATTCCTCTAAAACTTAATGGCACAGTAGGCACAGGGCAAAAGGCTCTGTCTTTCAGTTTCTGCCCCATAGGTCTGTAATGGTTTGAGATGTGTGTTTTGCCTCTCTCCTAGGATACCCTCTCCCGCAGTAAAAGCAGCAAAAATAGCATGTAATTGACTCGGTAACAGCATATTGGCTTGTACCACACCAACTAAATCCACACATGACTGTGATGCTGAAAGCCTTTTTCCTTCCTCAGTGAGCAATATAAAGTGGAGAATACTATAAAATAAATGCATAGCTTGCCCACAGATGTGAGATGCCAAAATCACTGAAACATGTTGTTACCTGATCTGCCAAAGATTTCAAGTTCTGGGAAGGTCTTTTGAGATCTTTCTATGATCTTAGATTTTTCCAAAGTCTCCATAATTGTTGCACAGAGAACAGTCTAGTTCTCATGGTTTTTTCCTTAGTTTCTCTGTAAGGATGCTTAACCACTTGTTTTATGTGCTGCGGTTCTTAATTTAACTAGATGAGAATCTGATATTGGATTCAGTTCAGTCTTGATTGTCTGAATCTCATTTACTTCCTGCTGTTCGATTAGGATGACAGGTCATAATACTTTATTAATAAACATTTGATACTTTCATTCATAATTCTGTTCTCCCTGTCTCTTTGTGTATGGATTCGTAGTGTAATGTTGAGCTAATGTATGGAGTCTTTGTAATACAAATTCAACTATCCAAATCTGCTGATTTTGGATAAGTATATTGGAAGAAGTATACTCATTCATAGCAAATACCAAGAGCTATGTCAAAGGAAAAGCAAACAGATCTTGCCATGGGCAGAGTTGTAATTTTTTCTCTTATGCAAGTAAGATACATGTGATATTGAAAATAATCAAAAGAGTAAGGGGAAAGAACAATAGAAAACATTAGAAAAGAGGAATATTGTGAGCTCTAAGAACTCTTGAAAAAGCAAAAATTTTACCCAGTGTTCTTTAGCTGGCTTCTGATACAGACTTTAGATGTTTACACATAAACAAAAAGCATTAGCTTTCAATATTCAAGCAGTCAGATACTGAAGTATTTTGGCCCCTTGCAGGAATTTAAAATGCTAATGAATGATTAGGCTTTGCTAACAAGCTGCCTGATTTCACTTGCAATGATTTAACAAAAGTGTTTTCCATCTGGGAAATACTAGAAACAAAAACCTCCTAATTCTTGGCAACAAAGTTGTTAATTCATTGTTCTTTCTGAGATTGCATTATGATGGAGCACTAGAAAGGGAGTTGGTTGTTTCTGGCCCCTGTCAGAAAAATACACATGGGTAATATCATTAGAAGAGGCAGAATTTATCTAGAAGACTGTCAACACGTTCTCTACAGATTTTCCTTTTACAGGCATAGATTGAGTATCATAGTCTTCAAAGCAAAGAACCAGAACTTAATTTTAAGGTGGGATATTCAAAGCTTTGAGGCTTATTTCTAGAGTAACAGTTACGCAGTCCTGGGAGCATGTTGCAAAACTCCTTTAAATGAATTGCTATGTTATATAGCAAAATCTAAAAGGAAAATACATTATGGATTTTGTATTGAAAACTAACCAAAAGTACACTTACGATACATTTTTGTAGTTTCTTGGGGCACATAATTCTCATAATGCAATATAATAAGACTTCTGAGTTGTGGCACACGTCAAGAACCAGACAGAAGGCAGTCACTTTTTTGCATTCAGCATGGACTGTATTTAAAGAGAATGTCATATGATATTGGCTGGCATTTTCAACGTGGCCTTAAAAGCTGTATTCCTTCTTCAGCTCTTTTTTCTGAGTACCAAGTAACTTTTTTCACTTAATTTCCATTAGAGTTGCAAAACTTGCCCTTTCGTAAGTTACCTGTTGCGGAGATGACAACAAATAAACTGCTGTTTGGTCTGATGCAAATGTAAATTATTTTTGTTAAGGTTTTTTCTTGTTACCTCGTGTGAACTGGGTGTAGAATGGAAATGTACAACACAGGCATCCTAAGTAATGGAGAAAAAGATGAATATTTTTGCTACCAGTATCTCTAACTGCTCAGACACAACTGGATACCTATTCTGACATTTTCATCCCTATTGCATAAACAAGATTCCATGCTTTATGAATTTGCTCTTATGTGCTTAATGTGTTCTGTCCAGCCAGCAAGGCATCAAAATGTGGATGTAACTGTTTACACAAGAAATGATGTTAATCTTGGCTATGGCTATGCATGCGTTCAGAGCTATGTATGTCCTTGGATCACAGTCAGTCTGCTCAGCACCTTGCAACATCAAACCCCCACTTTTGAAGCACGTAGTTTAAATGTGTATCAGTGCAGTTCTGCCATGTGCAAGGGCACACTGAAAGTAACACCAGGCAATTCATTGCATGTATTATGTGCTTGATAAGACTGAAGGGTGCTTGCTAGAAACTGCAAAATACTTCGGATGGAAAAATGTTTCTAAGTCATGATATGTGTCACTGTGTGTGAATATCACTTTTAAAACTAAAAGGAGGGGCTGTTTTCACAATTGGATTATTAATACAGATGTATTACAGATCTATTTTTTTTAGTTACATGTTGTAGAATTGTTCTGTTTATTTCCTACCTATATTGACAGGTCTCCTGAGTTTTCCTAAGTTAAAGTTTAAAAATACAAAATAATTAGATGCCAGTAGTGCTGCTACTGATGCAGGGAGCTGCGAAGTGAAAATATTTATGATCAATAAATTCCTATTGACTTTGGTATACGTAGAATCAGACAATAAATGACTTCTTTCTCAGTGCTTTTTCAGCCTTTTTGAACTTGAGTAATGACCCCACTATTGTATTTCTCTCCTTTGAAATCTTAAAGGGAGAGGGGAAAGAAAAAAAAGGAGGTGAGAGGAAGAAAAAAGGTTCATCCCCCTGGCAGTAACTGAGCTGCGGTAACTTTGGTTTTACAGCCTTGTTGTTGTGTACTGCAGTGTAGTAAATGACTTAGATATGAATCATCTTATTGTGCAAGGTTTAAATGCTAATTTTCTACTCTCTCATGTTAGAGAAACTCTAGCATGTTCATGTCATTTGCCAGACTAATTGAGCCGCATGTGAGAAAAGCTTATTAAAGTGAATTCAAATACAGGGGTAAATATTAGTAAGCATGAACTGCTATCATAAAGTTGTTTTGCAGTTATTTCTTGAAGGGCTAGGTCTTGGGTTTGTTTATTTTTATTTTATACAACTATATTAAGTACTTTCGCATGCTTTTTGCTCAGTGTAAGGACTGATTTATTTTGGTAATGTAACAATTTAACTCTAATTAGGAAATTGTGCAATGAAAAAACCCCACCATTAAAGAAAATACTATTCCTTTAGAGATTCTACATGCTGGATGTAAATTAATGCTGTTTTCATTAGAAGTTTTTATTGAGTTCCATCTGTTTGAATGTACAACAACGATGAATTATTAACTTGTAGTCATGTAAGAGAATATTCCTTCTTTACTGACAGAAAACAGTATTTGGTTGGATACAGAAAATTAAATCACTTTATGCTTGTGAGCCTTGTTAATTATGTGTGAAGTAAAGGGTTTTAATTGATCTCAATACTTGCTGTACAAAATAATTTTCTTCACTTGAATGTGAAATACTGCATGTCCTGTTTTAATCTTTAATATTGGTTTAAGATATTTTTTTAAAAAAAGCAAACCAGCAAACCCCAACAGTAGCTTTTAACAGCTGACAACAATTTGGTACAAACATAACTTAGTATCTATTCAACTTTCCAGTAAATGAGGGCAAAAAACCACACAATCCTTAACTTTAATGTGTTGGCTTGCATGAGAAAATGGTTGTTCATTAACCTCTAGGTCACCTTCATACAGACTCATGCAGGCTGAGTTGTGCAGCCTTTGCTTGAGGCTCGGTTTCTCTCTCCCCCCCACCCTCCCCTGGAGAATACTTGGAAGAGCATCTTAGGCAGCAGAGTGCCTGAATACTTTGCTCTTCACAGCGGTGGCTGGTAATGTTGCTGAAGACATAGGTGTGTGTTACTGGTTGCAGTGGCTAGAAGAGGACAGTCTCTCTTGTGCAGTGGTACCCCTTGGTCCCCTGATGGCCCTTGTTGACTGGACAGTGGCAGGTTTCATCCCTGCACAGGTTAAACCAGCTTTCTGATAGCTCTGTGTAGAGAGTCCTGAGGATTTTTGTGACTGTTGCCATAGAAAGACAGAGTTTTATGTATGGGGCTGGAAAAAAAAGTCCTGGCTTAACTTGCGAGTGATTTAGTGTTTTTCATATAAATAAAGAATTTTAAAAATAAAAAATACACTCATGGCTTTAAATGTGATATATTGCAATTTCATTCACACTTAGGACATCAAGCAAGTTTTAAGAGTGTTTTTCACTTCTATCAACACACAAGGCAGAGAAAAGTATAGAAGGATTAGGAAACATTCAAATTACAAAGGCCTTGAGGCAGGGAAATAGGCAGTACCTACCTGTTGGGATATTGAAGTCTGTTGATGCTCTGTCCCAGCTCTGACGACTTCCCATATTTATTCCCACTGTGATGATCCTGATTCAGGAGCCACTTGTGTGACTCCTTATGCTGGCTGCAATTTTGAAAGCATTTCCTCAGGTTAAGACCTGGGCAGTGTGTGCGCGTGTGATACCTCAGCTTTCTTAAAGGCTTGAGAGTCCAGGTTTCGGTTCAGTTATCCTAGAGGAGATTTTAGTGGAAGGAAGAGGTATGGACTTGAGATAATGACTAGTTAATGACTTCGTATAGTAATAACCCAAATTGTACACTTAAGCTATTTCATTTCAATTCCCTTGGTGAGGTGGCTGACTCTTCCTGGTGGGAAGAGGGAGAGAGGCCAAGCAGAAAGCTTTTCTTAGTAATACTTTGTTTTCAGTCTCAGCCTAAAATATGAAATTTACTGCACGCGTCTTCTGTTCTTCCCACTTAGTGACCGGGCAGTGCATACATTTAATTCTTGTCCCTTGAATCTGTTAATGCATCTTATTATTTCCACTCTTCTGCCCAATGTGACTACAATATTTCTAAGCTTTAGACTACATGGATTTAGCCTCAGTGAGCAAAATAGTTATGAAAACATACACCTTTGCCTCTTTAACCAGCATAGTGCAGACAGCGATTTCTTCTTGTCATAGGTTTGTATCTGTTAATACACTTAATGACCAGATTGTATGGGCTCTTAAAGTTTAGTATCACCATATGGCACGTGTGATATTTACCGAGACACCTTAGGAGGCTTGGATATTTAAATCCAAATAGCATATTTGGCTATAAAATGAAAAGGAAAAGTAATGGAATTAATTTGTGACTTGGGGATGAGGCTCAGGATGGAAATAGAAAGCATAATAGAAGGAAATAATGAGTATGACCTCCACCAATTTCTTATCTGCTTGGGTCCAGAGTGTTCAGAGAGCAGGCCACAATTCAAGGCAATTGAAGGCTGGAAGTGTTTAGTCTTACTGTGCCCTCCTTCTATAGCCCAGATAGAACCTTATTTACCAATCAAAAGTAGGGATGAAGAATTGATGGAGCTCAATTTGCGAGGATTGAAATACGTACAGTCAGTTCCAAATGCTGTTGAAAAGAAAGAAAAAAATGGAATTGTGGTTATACTACTTTCATTTGGAAAACTTCAATCAGCTTTGTATTTCAAGTTCTTTTATCAAACACTTGCATGTATTTTGCCTTCGTCAAAACTCAAGTTTTTTCACTGAAAGATACTGACAGAAAATTTCCATCCAATGTAGATATGAGTCTGTCTGCTGGCTTGTGGTCATCAAAGACTAAGTCCAGGAGGACTGGAATATGACAACAGCCATGTGGATGTGTTTCCTATCGTGTGTGTATGTCTCCTTACTCCTATCCTTTTCCATGGTCAGGGTTAGTTTACCTAGGCTGCACAGATGCAATGTAGGTGACAGGATTTTTTGTTCCATCGCATGAAAGTTTTGAAGCATTTCTGATCTGGATTGCAGTTGGCTAAACCCAGCTGAGTACTTCTTCTTGGGTATATGTTCTATCTTGGTCCAGCCTTCCTACAATATCCACTACGTGAACTGGTAGAAAAAGAAAGCTGAGATACTTAGCAGGAGCCTGAACCTCTCTAAAGAGTCAAGTGAGAATGTCTTGCCAAAGTGGGTGCTTTATTACTCTGACAGTAATCTGAGAAACTTCTAGAGATATTAGACATCTGGTTTCTCACCGTGACAAAAAAGAGCAGACAGTTGCAAAAAGGGAACAACTAAAAAATAATTGTAGTGAACAACTCCTAGGAGGAAAGGGGGGAAGCAGAGGACATATTCTTCCACGGAATCTGCCATGGGCTTTTTTTCCCCATGTGTCAGAGCTGTCTGAAATGACAGCTCTATGTCATAAATGGAGAAATTCTGACTCAATGAAATATTTTTTTATTTCAACAATGATATTTACCCTCACCTTTGTTTACTCTTCCTATTTGCTTTCTACTGTCTTCTCCCAAAAGGATGTAGGCACCGTTGGTTTCACAGTAGTTGTTATTCAGCATCAGAAAGGTAATAATACCTGATCTAAAAAATAAAAAATTATTATGGTTTTGAGGGGGTTTGTTTTGGTTTTTGTTCTTTTAGTTGGGTTTTTTTGGGCAAAGTAATAATCCAAATGGTCTTTAATGTTACCTTGATTGAAACAGAGGACAGGTAATATTAACGGGAACCATGTGGTTGAGAATCAGCATTTAACATGTTTATCCCATCCATTCCCTAGCACAAATGCTACATTTAGGTTTTTATTCTTAGCAAAAAGAAATCGAGGATTAGTCAGAAGTGACAGAAAAAAGCTGCCTTCCAGCGATATTTAACATACTCGTACATGCTGAGACCCTGACCAAGTCATTGCAGGCACACGCCATACGTCAAGATGAAGTCAATCTTTGCGGAGAAACAACACAAAGTATAATTAAAAAAGTTATGAAACTCTATGCATTTTGTTCCATGTTGAACAGTCATTTGACTTTGAAAGGGCCCTGCAGAATTCCAGTACTGAGCTTGAAATTGGTGACAAAGCCAGCTTGTCCAGTTGTAAACTTGAGCGCATCCTGTAGCAATTAGCAGACTGTCACCTGCTAGTTGGACTTTAAGATGAAATTGTGGCACTGAACAGAGTGATGAGTGGTACCAGTTTCTGGTTTTGTCATTGCGATTTCACATAAATATGCTTCTAAATCTTCACAGGGAAAGGACGTTTCCCAGTGGGAAGTATCCTTGAAGGATCATTCCCATAGACCTGTTTAAGACCAGCCATTTCAACTATATTCTGGTGATAATGACTTGCAAAATCATGCGATTTTTTTTTTTTTTTTGTGCTGGTGAATGTTCAGAATCTCCATCTAGGGGTAATACCCAAACTGCTAATTTAACAACCAAGAGGAAAATAGTAATAGTTGATAATATTTTAAAATCTTAATGTATATAATTTTTGACAGCTGTCAAACAATTTAAAGGACGACACTGGCTGCTTCAATCTCAAGTATTTGTTGTCTATTACTCTATCACAGATCAGAATAAGTAATCAAAACAAATATTTGAAGGAAGTATTTGTTTCATAGTGATTTTGTCTAGACTGAAGATGTGACATTTTTACTTGCTTATTGTGATGGGTCCTGTGTGATATTTGTTGCTATGAAAGAATGCAATGAGTGAATCTTTGTCTCATAAGGTCAAATATTTGTGGTTAATTTGGTTTAAGTTCCTATTCCAGCTAGGGGGCCCACACCAGTGAGCTCTCCAAAGCCTGTTGAGATCAAATGAGATAGACTGGCAGACGAAACTTTTGCTGTAAGTCTGGTTTGGGGGGGGGGTGAAAAAAGCAAGCCTGCCTGTGTTTTCTGGAGTCTTCTATGTGTGACACGTAGCAACTGTCATTAATCACAAGACCAGCATCGTATTTTGTCTTTTTAAATTTTTGGCAAACTGACAAACTTGCTGATCTGCAGAATCAGTACCAAAACCTGTAGTAATTGCTTACAGTGCTGCTTCCCAAAGTATTAAATCCCTTTCAAATAGTTTTGCCATCAGGTGTTTAAAAAACTGCTACAAATCTCTCAGTACCTTAACACCTATATCCTACGTGTCCTTGGTATATGTACAGTTTTCAAACCACACTTGTGACTTGTGTATTAATGTTACAGTATGTCTTAAATTAGGGGAAAGAACTTGTTATTCTTGAACCTTTGTAAAAACATGCTTGCCAGAGTTTTGTTTCAAATGTTCACATTATGGCAGTGAACTGTTTTGGCATTAACTTTTAAAGCAATACGTTTGAAATAACAAAAAAAAAAAAGAATTATTTCAGTTGCTGTAAATGTTAGTTCATCAAAGCTGTGAAGAAATCCTACAAACCTATTGTTTTTGCAACTAAAGGAGCATCACTAGAGAAATTTGGTGTATTATAATTACAAAAAAACAGTTACGGTGCGAAGCAGCTATTTTGAGAAAGCTGCAAAATCGAGTTAAGTTTTAATGAGAGCTATTGTTGTGGTTAAATAATGTGTACCTCCAGCTACGTAGATGCTTACATTTAGACATTCTAAAATCTTATGTTCCAGTGTGGGTACAATTAAAATGTCTTTTTATCACCCAGTTAAGCAATGCTTGAAAACTAAGAATTTCAAGTGTCTTCCCTGAAGCTAGAAACTATTCAATAACAATAACAATGGCTCATTCGCTATTGTACTGCGTGAGCTGCAATTTGCATCTGAAAAAAACTAACCTTCAGCAACCTGAATTGCTGAAATCTAGAAATTGTGTTCTTTGGGACAGGAAAAATTTAAAGATCTAAGCATTTCATAGAACCACTATACAATGCATACTATTGAAATAGTAGTCTTTCATCCAGTGTTTTATGGTCCAAGTTTGACCTCATTTGCAGACCTGTTCTCCCAATCAACTTTTCTCTTTAGTTTTCACATGACTTATAAGATGTTCTAGAAATCTAATTTCTGAAAGATTTGGTTTAAGTGAATTCTGGATTCTCAAGAAATCCCTTCTGGAGAAAGTGGGAAAAGGGCTGTGAGCCAGGCTGCTGTGCAAAGAGTGTGGTACAGAAAGATGTATTTCTGCCTTCTCTTTCAAGCATGGGCCTTTCTGCCTTGTTCTGCTGGTGTGCTAAACTTGTTTTTCATCCTTCAAACCTCAGCCCAGGCAACTTGCTTTACCAGGCAAGTACCAGGCTTCTCAATTTTCTTGTATCACCCCAAGACTTATTTTCCTTCAGTTCCTAGTTTTGGCACACATGTTAGGCTTTCACGGAGCAGTTTCTTCCTTTACCCTGGCTCTGGAGAGGGCCTTTGCTCCTTATGCAGAAGACCAGAGGGAGACCCATTGTGCCCAAACTATCTCTAGAAAGCAAGTCTGTCCTACCACAGGCAAATGCATGTCCAATGCAGAGCAAATCTTTGTCTTCTAAGATGACGCAATTATAAGGGATATCAGGTCTCACAATAGTATGTATGTATTGAAGCTTTTCAAATAAAGGATTTTTTCTTTTTTTAGTTTAAGCAAAACTGTGCAATTAGTGTAGGTCTCCAAAACAGCCAAAGATATATGAAAAGATCTGATAAAATAGCAAATGTATCAGGCTGTCTTAATTACGGGCAAATCTGTAAGCTGTACTTTAGCATACTAAATTAATTCAGATTGTAGATTTCTGCATAATGATGAGAAAATAATCCAGACACCCTTGTTAGAAATTGTGTTTTAGAAGGCTTTAATAAATGCAGTTATACCTCTTAATGAACAGTAAGTTTGCAATATGGAAAGATGGAATGTGTATCTGAAATACGGTGCTTGCTCAGAGTTCTGTGTGGAGAAATTAAAAGTGTTTATCAGAATAATAAAATATTTTAAGCTTCTTTTTGGAATGCACAAGGCACATCACTGCTCTGTTGCATTGTATATACCATCATTTTCTTGGATTGCTTAGCTGTGTCCTGTTCTATCTTCTATTATCTATTGTAGAAGTCTTGATAGAAAAAGACCGTAATAAAGATCATGTTTTTGTTTACAGCTACTCATAAGGAAATTCTTAACTGTCTGGTAAAGCCAGCAATTCTTCAGGGACAATGCAGTTATTTTCATTTCTTTACATTTTGTATGCATATTGCTATTAATCATGGAGATCATAAGCTCAACATTCCTGAAAATGTTGTAGTTAAGTAAATGCAACTGACTTATGATATACCTCATGAAAGGCCTTTGGAGAGCTTAATTTTTTACCTTGCATAACAAATTGTTAGTGCTCTATCTGAATACACAGTTGAAATGGAGCAAAGGCTTAGAGCAATCAGACCTTTCTAGGGTCCTGATGAACTAGATGCTGATTCTCATTCATCAGTATAAATTTTATTTATTAAGCTATCTTAAAATCAGTCTTAACATATGATTGGTGACTTAGTTACCGCTGAAACGTTATAGCTTCATTGCTGACTGTGGATTTGGGAATTAGGTGATTCTAGGTCAGCTTGTGTCTGGATGCTCGATTCTGATCTAGAATGAGTGTAAAGAATTTTGGTGCTGGACTGGCACTGCAGGTAACAGGGTTTTTTAAAAAAAAATCCAACAAACCAACCAATGATCATCTGCTTGTTGACATGAGTTAACTCAGTGCAGTCATGGATGGCTATGTACTTTTTAGGAAGGACAGGACAGCAAGGTGGAGTTGCTCTTTATGTGAGAGAGCAACTGGAATGCATTGAACTCCACCTCGGGGTGGATGAAGAATGAGTCGAGAGCCTATGGGTAAGAATTAGGGGGCAGGCCAATATGGGTGACACCATTGTGGGTGTTTACTATAAGCAACCTGATCAGGATGAATAAGTTTGATGAGGCCTTCTACAGACAGCTGAAAATTGCCTCAGTCACGGGCCCTGGTTCTCATGGGGGAACTCAACCACCCCAATATCTGCTGGAAAGACAACACAGCTAGGCACGCACAGTCCAGGAGGTTCCTGCAGATCATTGATAACTTTTTAACACAAGTGGTGGAGGAGCCAACAAGGAGAGGAGTCCTGCTGGACCTGATACTAATGAACAAAGCAGGACTGATTGGGGATGTGAAGGTTGGGGGCAGCCTTGGCTGCAGCGACCGTGAGATGGTGGAGTTCAGGATCCTGCATGGAAGAAGCAGGGCAACAAGTAGAATTACAAC
>VZSC01001030.1:292-15958 GCA_013398225.1 Steatornis caripensis | reverse complement strand
AAAAAAAAAAAAGGAAAAATGTGGTAGATAATCCTTTCGAAATGAAAATATGGAAAAAGTTATTTCTCCAGCACAAGCACTTACCTTGACAATGTAATTGCTTTCAGTCTGCTAACATCAGATGTACCTGAGTGTTTTGACCAACATCCAGCTGCTCTTTCTCCCTATGTAATTATTCTTGTTCTCAAAATTAACATTTGTATCTTATTTTAATATTTAGTTTGTTAATAAACTATATTCAAGCTAGAAAGTAAATACCAGTCTAATTACCTACTTCTATATGCCTGCAAACCTTGAATGGCTGCTTACTTAAATTGAATGATTCCCTTGCAAGATAAAAAAAAACCCAAGAGGAAGGTTATGACAATCTCTATCATCAGTTGTAGAAGAGAGGAAGATAAACCTGTGTAGTCAGAAGAAGATTTTTTTTTTTAAACAGGTAATAACCATTCAATTAGTCAGTATAACCATGCAATGCTCATTTTGTGCTACATCACGCCAAATACGGTTAACTTGGTGACCATGTTGGCTGGCTGGCATTCTGGTTTCATTTTTTGAGGGACTGTCAGTCAAAAGGGGTTTGAAGTGAATCTGAGACTTCCACAGTGAATATCCTGAAGAAGGCCAAAGATAATTAGAACTATAAAAATCCAAGTGACTAGAAAAGGCAGAGTGATATGCAAACTTTTTCTTGAGTTGAATTAAAACAGTGAAAAGAAAATTATGACAATCACACTTCTTTTGTGTAAGGTCCTGCTGGTTAAAATACTGATGTAGAACTGGGAATGCTCAACTTCAGCCTCTTGGCAGGTGATTGTGGCTTGAAACACCAGTTGGTTATTTCTGCCTGCTTGGATGTAGTGGATGGTCTTTGCTGTGAAAAGGTCACATAATTTTAATTAGGACAGGAAGAAAAGGCATGGGAAACCCTCTGCAGTGTATTTGCTATGCTTTCCCTTGTGCCTCTCCAGAACAAGTACGGCTTTAGCAGAGTCACCTTGGTCCCTCAAAACACCCTCTAGCTGGGTGGCTGAGGGTCTTGGTGGGAAACGCACCCTTGAGATTCCATGCTGGAGAAGGGATTTGAATGCTTGTTGCTACTGTCCTGCACAAGTTCTCAGGTCATAGAAGCGCTATTCCCCCAGTAAAAAGGGGGGAAATTATCGCTTTTCGTTGAGTAAGTAGCACTCAAGTGGTGCCTTCTGATTACTTTGCCTGACTAAAAAATAAATGAAGCAATTTATTTAAAGCAGAGTGGAAAGCTTTGTTCAACTAGGAAAGACAGCTTTTTAGTCTGCCTGTCAAAGAAAAGTGGAAAAAAATCTAGTTACGATTGGTCTGAGGTACATGTCTGGTATCTATACCTTGAATGTTTTTTTGTCTATTTAGTGGTTTTTTTTTTTTTTTTAGTTCTTTTCATCCCCTGCTTGGAGACTCACCTTTTATAAACCATTACCTGTACTGAGGACTGGGCCTCAGATTTATAACAGGACTAGTAGTGACCATGTATCTGCTCTTACCTGGAGTACTAAAGATGATGAAAGGCTCTGAAAAGCCAGAGCTTTCCCTTAGTTTAGCTTCCTTTAAAAACTAGGTTTTCTAAACCTAGTTATTCTGTTACTTTTAGTTTGTGTGGTTTTGGGTCAGAACTTGTCCTCTTTGTTAAAAATAGATTTCTCTTGTGTAACTGTGTCATGCATGGCTTCATGCTGTGTTTGTTTATATGTACATAAAAAGGCTTAGAGAAAGAGAGCGAAGGATGATACCACTGATTCTGACTTTTCAGTTTTAAAAATTATTTTAATTATGGCTGCAATATCTTTTTATATTTGAAATGGAATATTTTAACTTCTGTACTTTTTAGATAAAACAAACACCCCCACCCTATTGCTATGAAGTCCTTAAAAGTAAACAGGGAAGTTCCAAAAACTTACTTTGTTAACGTAAGCTTTTCCATTTTAATGTCATGTTGTGTATTGACATTAAATATGTAATAGGTCAGTGGTGGCGTCAGCCCCATTTTCAGTGACGTGGCAGGACTTGGCTGTACCTCCCTGCACTAAAGACTCTGTAATCTTTCTGTGTTGTCTCCAAGCATGGTTCTGAGAAGAAACCGGTGAGGGTATAAATGAATGCTAATTGTATGTGAACTTAGCTAAGGAAGGCTGCTCAGTGTATTCTCTTAACTGAGCTGGCCAGTTCCTAGTGGGACCGGGTTTAAAATATTCTGAACTGCGTTTTAAGACAGGGCAATAAATGGATGTATTGTTAATGGCAAGCTTCATCAAAAAGGAAGCTATTAATTCTGAAATACTAACTTTCACTTTAAATTAAAGATGCCTACCCTTTTTTACTATTAACACAGAATAACATTTTCTCTGTTAGTGAACTTTCTGTGACGGTTACAGAAAAGGAAGCTTTCTTTATCATACACCACTAGAAAAATACTTGAGAATATATGGCTTAAAGTAACTTTGAACCTTAGGGGCCTGAATAAGAGAAAGTAGCAAGGTATTGCTCTTCATTAAAAAGAGGAGGGGAGGGGGAGGAAAAGGAAAGACTGTTAAGACTGGCAATTAGTACTGAAAAGCATTAAATGACTGAAAAAGGCAAACTTTGAGTGATCGAAATCAAAAAAAGATAATTCTTATTGACTAAACAACCACCTTGTGACTGTAGTCTGAACTCCTGAGGTGATCCTTTGTGTTCTCAAGTGAAACTTGGATTTGTTTGTTTTGTTTAAAACTATATACAGTATTTTGGAGAAAAACTGAAGTGTTTTTTTTTTATTGTCTAAAACCCAACATGCTAGGGGCCGTCTTGTCTGCTGTAACTCCTTCTTCAGCAGTTACTACATAGTAGAGAATGCTATTTTGTGAAAAAGAAGTGATGCTTATATTAGATGGTGATCATATGATATGTAAATGTGATTTTGTTTGTTGTAAATGCCTCTAAAAATCCAGGAATTAAATTCAATGGGTTTTAGTGGAACTGAGTAAGTAATTTTACGAATCAAGGCTCCATCACTGTTTTGATACAGTTATGATGGAGAAGGTATTTGTTCAGAATTACTAGTTCAAATTGTTGCAAAATAAAGGGGAAGGTTTTTAGTCAATTTAAAAACTTGGCTTCTCTTTCCCAAAAAATAACCGTTGAATAGCTTGGAGGGTTCAGTGTACAGTACAAACCAAGGTGTTAGTCTGCATTTGGATCTGCTACTAGAAGTTTATCTGTTGTCTGCTAATGTGGCATTACAGAGTATTTTATTTAACTTGTTGGTTTTGTGAAACTGGTGTTTACGCAACTGTATTACACAGATTGCTTCTTTTACTGCTGAATTTTAGTTTTCCTGATAAGAAACATGGAGAATGCCAGAGAATACATGGTGCTGCCAAAATACAGTTCAGGACCACAAAGAATATTTTGTTATGTAGAGGGGTTTTGTTTGATCTGATCTCTAGTATTTTAGTTTTTACTTCAGGGAGGGACGGGAATCCCGTAATATATTTTTTCACTCATATCAGTATGGCATGTATCCTAAGTATTGATTGAGTTAGGAAATAGTAACACGGGTTATGCTTTGCTGGGGGAATGCTTGCACTTGGATGTGGCTGACAGTCACCCAGACTATGTGGTGAAGACGTACTGATGCTGGTGAGTCCCGGCACTACAATATTTACGAGATCTGATGAGATAACAGCATGAATTAATATGGCTGCTATATGTAGATGACATACTATATTAATCAAACTGAAGTTTACAGGTCTTGAGTTGTTCAGTTAAAATTTAACAATTTTTTTAAAAACAAGAGGTTAAATAATACCGTGATATGTCTCTAAGATTTATTTATACCAAATCCAGCAATTTTTGCCTTTATAGGAAACCACAATTCAGCTGTGACATCCTTCATTGCAAAAATGCTATTCCAGACATCACAAGTGACATTTCCCTTTGAGCTAGGCTGCAGATGAAGAAGCACCAATACCTGTTCGGGAACTGATTTAGAGTTAACAGGGGGACAATTTTACTATGCCACAGTACATAAACATTCTGCACTGACAACGTTTTATAGCTGGTCACAATGCTGATAAATATATTATATGGAATATCTGCTTGTAATGTGCAGGAGAATTCTATGTTTTATTTTGGTTTATTTTATTTAGTCATTTTAATATGATTTAGAATAAGCCTGATAGGCCATTAAGTACTAGCAGATATACTTGCCTCTTAGTTACACTGATGTAAATTACATTTTGCTGTCTCTGGTAAAGTTATTCCACACTTACAGAACAATTTGCAGATTGTAGCTATGCCTTATGGCATTACAGAGGTGTAATATGAGAGCAAATGAAATAAGCATCAAAACTTTCCTGGAAATTATTATTGTTGTGGATTTTTTTATCCTGCATTTAAAAAAACATAACCAAACCATGACAAAACAACAAAAACCCCCCTTACACAAGATCTTTATACTATATTTTTACATCCTGGAGTAACAAAAATATCTTCTTATTAAAAGCTAATTATAATGTTTGCTTTAGACTGTGTCTAAAGGAGTCTACTGCTGACGTTGAAACAGCGAGATTGGTGCCTGGGGAGGGCTGGCTTCCTAAATGTTAAGTTCCTTAACTGATTGTTCTGATTTAAAATGTCATAAACCTTGTGATGGTCCATTAATTATTTTTTGACATCTTTTACTGTGCACATTAGAACTGGGAAATATGGGACTATGAAACTCTAATCCTGCTCTTAAAGTCCGTGCAAGAAGTTACATGACCCCTATTTATATCTTGTGTTTTGTTTTGTTGGTTTTACCTGAATAGTTCAAGAAGCTGTGAACTAAAATTGCTGAATGTTATTCTTCAACACTGTCAGGGCACCCAAGGGCAGCTTCAAATCTACCTAAATCCAGGTAGATTTTGTCCAGCAGAGGGCTACAAAGATGGTGAGGGGACTGGAGCATCTGTCTTGTGAGGAAAGGCTGAGAGACCTGGGTCTGTTCAGCCTGGAGAAGAAAAGACCGAGAGGGGATCTCGTCTATGCTCATAAATATCTCAAGGGCGGGTGCCAAGAGGACGGGGCCAGACTCTTCTCAGTGGTGCCCAGCGACAGGACAAGGGGCAGCGGGCACAAACTGGAGCACAGGCAGTTCTACCTGAACATGAGGAGGAACTTCTTTACTGTGAGGGTGATGGAGCCCTGGCACAGGCTGCCCAGAGAGGCTGTGGAGTCTCCTTCTCTGGAGAGATTCAAAAGCTGCCTGGACACGTTCCTGTGCCCCCTGCTCTGGTGGCACCTGCTTTAGCAGGGGGGTTGGGCTGGGGGATCTCCAGAGGTCCCTTCCGACCCCTGCCATGCTGTGATAAACCCTGCAAGACCATCCTAGTCCCAGAGGGTTTTGCCATCACACCCAGAAAGCACCAGGGTAGGATGGGACCCAGCTGTGTAGCTACTTTTTCCAACTGCTCTCTATGCAGAGGACAAGGAAGGAGAGTAGTAGAAAATGAGAGCTATTCTTTGTGATTTCTTGCTGTTCTATTATAGATCTTTAACTACAGGTATCTTCTTAACAGGTGGATTAATTTGTTTAAGCATCCTTTAGACTGGGGAAGGGAAAATCTTGTTTGCAGCTTAAGTATATGATTTATCCTTTGTGACTTCTGAAGGAGAAGGAGCAGATTTGCAAATATCAGACCTGCCTTCCTACAGAGCTCTGGCTGGGACTGTTGTGAAGGCAAATACCTTGTAAATCCTCATTAGTGTTAACAGGAAGCTGTTGACACAGGTCTCGGAATTACCATACTGCAGAGTGTATGATTTCCTATCTCTAGATCATACGTGGAGACTGTTGAGATTTGCTGCTCTGTGTCCTTCAGCACAATGGAATGTACAGCATGGATTCTTACAGTCTACTGAAATTTTTCAAGGCGTGATGAGCAATACTATATATCTTGATTCTTCTCTCACAATGTGTTACAATGTAGAGAAGCTAGCAGCAGTGACAGTGAAGCTTGCAATTTAAGTTTTAGCATTGAATTTGTAGGATTTGTTTTATTTCTGTCTGTTTGCTTCTCCCTCAGAGTGCACCCCAGGATGATCAGTTTTAGGGAAGAATCTTGTAGTTCTTCCTTTTGCTACCTCAAACTGGCAATGCTAGAACTACGAGCCGTCAATTTACCTGTACGCTCACCAGGCACTCCTGTTTCCTGGAGAGAGAATCAGTATACTACACCACTACAGACCTGGTGATGTGTGTGTAAGGATTTTAGAAGCAACAGTAAACAAATACAGGTTTAATGTCAGCTAAGCTGCATCTGTGCGACAAACAAAAATGCGTGTTTCTTCCTCTGAAATAAGCCTACTTGGCCTTAACGTTTTCCTGTCTCTTTTGTATACATCTGTCTAGCCTCACAGCCTAAGCTCTTATGTTTAAACAAGATTCAGAGTGTGACAACAAGGTTAAAATACATTGATATGAATTCATGAATTTGAACCACACTCTGGATCCTGCCCCAGGGTCTTTCCTATTCAGCACTGCTGTAAACAGGTGCTAAGGTGGATGTATGTGAATTCAGTCAGATATATCTCGGTGCCGTTGTGCTTTATTATGCTAGCATGATAGAATGCATAAGCCAGAAATAAATCTTGCTGATTGCAGAGCAAGAACTAGAGAGACACAACTGAGACATCTGGCTTTGGCATTGTCCCTTAAGAGCCCTTAGACATGAGCATGTAGAGTGTTAGTTTTTTGACTTATGTGGTAGCTGGAGCCTCTGCCTTGTTACTTCATCTAACAGTTATGTTTTTTTATACCCTCACGAATATGTCTTTGCTGTGATGATGGTTTTCCAGATCTGAGTGTTAACAAGGTCTCTGTACTGGTAAGCACACAGTGAAGCTGGGCCCTTTTTAACAGTGTTATCTTTTTTTTTTCTGCCTGGCTGGGGTTTTATTGAATGTTTTGTATAGGCTTTTGTTTTTGTTTTCTTCTGAAAAAAGCTGAGCCACACAGAGTTTTCTCACCATAAATTGTGGGAGAAGTCATCCATCCTCCTAGCGATGGGAGAAGAATTACGGGCAGTCAGTGGGGGGGTCTACAAGCGTTTCACCTTCTTGCACCCAGAACTGGCTGGCAGTCCAAACTGGAGGCGTACCCGAGCCAGGCAGTTGAGTTAAAAGCACCATTGATTTCAGGTTGAATAGTTCTGTGTTTTTGGCAGGGAAGAGGTCAGGAACAATGTCTGTGAAGGAGCCTGGATTGACTATGGTGTGAATACAAATATTAGTCAGTAATAACAGAAGGGCAGGCGGGTGTTTTAAGTGGGAAATGCCAATGAGTCCTGCAACTTGACAGAGATTTTGCTAGTTTTACACTGGTATTGAGTTTGTATTGATTTGTATTTCAAAGGTTATGTTACAATAATGTTGTATTTATTTGTATTGCAAACCTTAGTACAAGAAAAAGCAGGGTCCTCATCGATGTAAAAAAGTCTTTGTAAATGAATGTGTTTGTGCTGTTTGGAAAGTAATACCACTGCATTTAACCCTGCTGAGTTTCAGGAACTGTAATTACTGCTGTTTGTTGACATCTTTGTTGCTTAGAGTACAAAGATAACTGCAGTCCCCACTCTTGCTATTTTACCTGGCTCTGTTGTGCTTTCCTTAGAGTTCTTTTTCCTCCTTTTGAGATACTTGCAGAATTTCTTGAAAAGAACAGTCAGTTCAGCTCTGAGTACTTAAATCCTTATAGTACCACTTCTATTTGGCACCGTGCATCCAACATCATCTCTGCCTTCAGGAAGAAATAAAATTTAAATCATTCAAGAAGAATAAAAGAGTTTGCTTTGCTTTCTTCAGTGATTAGTTATGTATGGAGAAAGATGTGGAAAAGCAAAAAATACTAAGACAAACATGTATAAGCACACTCAAAGCTATGACATTTAAGGACATTTATGGTACACGTGAATATGATGACTTTTCCTGATGTGGTCTGAAGAAACTCTTATAATGACTCTTAAGGCCAGGCATAGTATTTCCAAAATGTTCCTTTAAACAGAGCTGATTTTTCACTGTAGGTTTTTCTACCAGAAATACTCCTATAGTTGCTGCGTAATGATGCAATAAATTCACCCGGGAGCTTGTTACAGTTAATAACCTGTAAAGGGCAAAGGTATTTGGACAGTGCACATTAAATTAGACCTGTATCAATTACTAATAGTGTAAGTTATTTCTTCTTTTGTCCTTCAAAGAAATGTCATTTTGTGTGGGGAAAAAAAGTCAACTTTTTTCTACGTGTTTAATTTTTACAGCCAGTGACTTTTGTGAATAAATAATATGCATTGTTCAGAAGACAAGCATCAACTCCGAACAATTATCAGAGACATTAGGATAAAATACTAATGTATTTCATGCTTCAAAAGCTACAGCTGCCAGAAATTCATAGCAATCAATCAACATTTTTTTGTTGTTTTTCATATATTAGCAATGCACCGGGGTAATAATTATGACCCTGGCTGCCTCCACTCTTTCAGATAGGTTTACTGGTTATATTGATTCACTGAATGTTCCTCTGCGGCTAGTTCATAAGCAGGTACCATTTCAGAAGACAGGCAGCCTCTCACTTCCCTTCCTCTGTTGAAGGCTTTTTTTTTTTTTAGACAATTTAACACCTTTCTTTGTGTTTGAATAGAATTACTTTTTCTACCACTGTAATCTGTAAATTAGCAAGCTGAACAATAGAGCTGCAATAGATAAAGGCTTTGTCTTTCATAGCCTGTCAAGTCATTCTTCAGCTCTTTAATAAACTAAGCCTGGTGATCACGGTGCAAGCCCTAGTGTAAAGTACCCCGTAAGAGAGAACTATCTCCATTTATTGGAACAAATGTTTGTGCCGCTGAGGTCAGAAAGGCCTTTGGTAAATTCTTGCATATAGAGTGAATTATTTCAAAACCTGGGAAGCCAAGGATGCAGGGGTTTTCTAAGTCAAGGCTTACACTGCAGGCAGAAGAACTTGTACTAAAGGAATTTGCATTATGTGCTGTCTCCATTTAAAAGACGTAAGTTTCCAATCCTGTATCTCTTTCTTGACCTTCACCCAGAATAGACTGTAATAAAAACTATTTTTATAAGTGACAAAAAGGAAACACAGGCACTGCAGCTGTAACGATGTAAGATTACCTGTGGATTTATGAGTAGGGGGTCTTGCTGCTTTGGTTATAGCAATGAATCTTACTTGTGTTAATAAGCAGTATTGTCTCTGCAGTGCGGATAATGGGGCAAAGTCGTTCTGATGCTCTCAGCCAGAGCTCGCTGTGCACTGTGGCAATGACCTGTGTTTTCTGTTTTTCACACCAGATAAAAAAGGCATCTATCTCAAAGAGAAAACCGAAATTACAAAATGCCCATTTGTAACTTTGCATTGGGGTTTTTTTCTGCCCTAAATTACTGCATCTGCAAGTAATTTCAAAATTGGTTTCTCAGAAAAGGAACCCTTGTCTTTCATGGTAAAAGGAAGCAACCAAGACCTTGTGAACCTCCTGCTATTCCTCACTGTTATTCAGATAGCCAGGGAATAACGGACTGCATAGGTATTCCCCTTCAGATGAAACTGGCTGCACAAAGCTGCTTTCTTGCATCTGCTCTTGTTTTAGATGAAACTTGGTTTGAGAGTTGCCCTGGTATCTCCTGTTTATGAAAGGAGGATGAGAGGAACAGAGGACTATCAGGATGAGACAGTGTGGTACCTCTCCTATTGGCTTTACACTCTGTGAAATGAAGGAAGGATAGATGAGGAAAAATTGTGTGTAGGGAAATTAAAATAGCCTATTGCAAGTAGAAACTGTGTTGTTAAAGTTATGCTCTGAAATGCAATATTATTTATGTGATATTATTATATGCTCTCCTAATTTTATGCTTATTGCTGTAGTAATTGCAGGCAAGATATATGTACATTTGTAGATTTTAAAAATACTTCAAAGCTATTTTAACAATTGACTACTTTTTGCGAGATCAGTAGAATTTTACTATAGATTTTGAAAGCCTATGATATTGATATGTTACTGCAATTTAGTTTTTTTTTTTTTCTGATGCTGCAGAAGAGGTAAAAAAGCTATTTCAGCGCTTTACTACTGCGGTAGTAAAAGGAGCTGAGTAATTTTTATTTTTATATAGAATCAGAGGATCTTGCTTTGAATACCCACGCATAGAGTTTGTAATTTGCAACTACATGAAGAATACAAATTGAAGAGACTAGTTTTGCTATTACACAGTTGCTCATATTATGAATGTCACTGTGTGTGCATTTGTAACTACTTTCTTACAAAGACCAGTATCTGAAACACACTTCTGGTTTTAGGAAGCTTCAGGGGTTTGCTTGTTGAAATACAACAAAGTCCTGGGCCTGGTTCCTTAGGTATTAAGTTAATAGCATTTTCCAGAAAGATATCTAAACTTCCTTTTATATGGTGCTTGGTGAATAATTTATTACCAATTTACTACAGCATTGCTGTCTGTGATGGCTTGTGAGTGATGCACCAGCTGTGTCCTCACTCACGGAATGTCTCCGTGTGCTCTGAGCAATGAGGAATGATCTCTGTTGATTTGCTTATATGAAAGAACAACTCCATGTCAAAAGGTAATGGAAATAAAACCTCTTAACAGCTGTATTGAGACAGCTAACTCCAATTAAAAAAAAGCCCACAACCACCAACCAAACCCACAACAGATTACGTTTAATATAAAACTAATGAGGATGGAAGAGTTCTTGACTTCCATTTCATAACTGCCTTGAAGGTCATGCTTCCTCAGAGATAAGTATGTAAACAACAGTATGCATTAATCTTTATAAAGCGTCAAGGAAAGTGGGATGAAACAAAAGAAAGTCCTAAATATTTTTGCTCCTGAAAGAAAACAGCGCACTTTCTTAAATATTTAGGAGGCTGCACTGAGTCCCATTGTCCATAATAATCAAAGAGAAAATCTGCTTCGCTTTTGCATGTAAGATGATGAAATAGAAGTTACCTTTATTTTGTAGCATCATCTTCTCAAGGTAAAGGTTCAGCATCAGACAAGACACAAGAATGATTTCTAAGCATGTATTGATCTAACTTTTATTTATAAGAAAAGGGAGATATTTGCAATCAATGTAAATTACCAGTACTGTCCTTGAGATTGCAGAGTTATGCCTGTGTGCAGCACCACTTATGTAAAGTTGAAGCTAAGTAATTTCTCCAAGGCTTTTCCCTCTTGGGATCTGTGAATTTCTGGCAGGTGCGCCTTCCCCAGGACTAGAGTTGAACAATAACATTTAAAAATCTATCAACCTCCATTCAATTCCTCAATTATATTCTAGGCCTTAGATCTTTAAAAAAGGTGAGAGGTTTGGACTGGTTTGAGGGCTAACCTTAACTTAGCATTTGAGTACACCAACCTGCCTTAAGCCCATTTATTCTATCTTAATTTGCAAAGTAAAAGCCTTTTGTTTATCTGGACATTCATAACGTGTGAGTGGGTCTGCAATGGAAGGTAAGTTCATTGAAAAGAAAAGCAATGCTTGATCTGGGTCTCTCCCCACCACCTTTATTTTTAAATTTTTGTTTGCTTAGCCATATAAGGTATCTTGGGAGAGGGAGAAGTAATTTTCTAATGACAAATTATGAATGTGTGTTAGAACCATGGAAAATCAAATGTACGTTCTTCTTCGCTGTACTTTAAGACATGGACCAAATACAGCAGGCGAGATACAGGAATAATTTCAGGTCTGAAAATTTGCTGAAAATGCTTAATCTAACAAAGAAGGTTAAGGGTGAGGTATGACAAGTCTCTGGTATTTTAGAAAGAAAAAAAAATACCAGAAAACATTCCCCAGTCCCTCCTTGCCACCAACCCAAAATCCACAAAAAGGAAAGAACACAGCTCACACTCTAACCCCCAGTAACACCGCCCCCCACTCCTCCCACCTCTGTAGTGTGTAGGCTGGGACAGTAGTCCATTGTGTTAGATTTCAGCAGCAAGAAATTTAGGTCTGATCGAGGTTCCATGTACTTATTGTGCAGACTGTAGCGACTAGTGCTATAATCGTGAAGCTTTTGGGCTCAGGACTGGTCTATGTTGTACTTGGAAAGGGCTTGTTGTGCCTCTTGTGTTGCCTGTGGTGTAGGTTGGACTCCTTGGGCCAGACCTGAAGGGAATTTTCTTTCTCCAAGGATAATCATTGCTGTGTAGTCAGGAAAGTGCGGTTTATCCATCATACATGGCTTAAGGAACAAGCTGGAAAACTGTGTGTCAAATGTTTTGATATCTGATGTGTTTTGAGATGGGAGATGGACTAGATGATCTCTTAAGATGCTATATGGTTTCCTTTGATTTCTAAATGCTAGCTATAATTTCAGTCCTTTAAGCCTAAGGTTGGTCACACGACAGTGTTGTGATCTTGGTACAACTGGTTTGCAATTTATCTCACAGGTTCATGGATTTCTTCTTTTATGTTTCAGATTTTCTATCTGAAAAAAAATTTTAATCAGAAAAGTAATGACTTCCTGTGGTGGGTTAAAGGCAGTAGGGTAAGTTTACAGCAGGGAAGAATACTTAAAAAAAAGAAACAAACACAACAGACAAGCAAGCCAGTATTTGAAGTAGCACTTACAAAGTTTTTTTTTTTAATATTACAGTATGAGTATGTAAAAAAAAAAAAATTCTGATTTTTAGTTTTACTGAAACTTTTTTTAATCTGTTTGCCAAAGCATTAGTAGTATTCTTTGTTCCTTGTTCTTTCTTCTTTGTACTTGCCTCTTGCCTTTGCCAGGTTGTTTTTTCCATTAGTTGGAAGAATAAAGTGGAAAGATAACCAAAGAGGAGGTGAGGAAAGGTAAGATAAAAATAATAGAGACAGTTCAGCTGTGGATTTAAAAAAAAAAGTACTTGCCCATCTAGTAAAAATAAAGGCACTCAGAAGAAATGTGACAGAGGGCAGAGAACAGAGACATGTGTAGTCAAATACAGAAGATGCAGTCTGTAATTTTTGTCTGATTCTACACCCTCCCATTTCTTTCATATGGTGACAGTGAAGCAATATAAGCTTTTAAATAAAAAGCACACCTCTCGTGGAGTCCTGTGTACTTAATGATAAATGCACTTTTATCTAAAAAGTACAAAGGGCTATACCGAAGTCTTTCAGTCCATCTAACAAAGTGTATGGCTGCTTTGCTTTCAGAGTGCAGCTGGGGTTGAGCAACTTCATTTCTTTGTTCTGTGGAGAATAGTGTTTAATGGCTGCTTGCTCTACATAGGCATAGCTGGACTGGCTGTGGTGGTGGTGAAGATGGATTCTGAAGATTTGCCCCCAAGATCTTTCTTGAATCCCATCTTCCCATAGTTGGGGAGATGTCAGCACTAGTTAGACACCACCTGTGTGGTCAGAAGATGACATGTGTTCCCCTGTGGCTGTCTGTGGGGTATTCTTGTGGGACCGAGCCCTGCTTTTTTCTATCTCCTAATGGCCAGTCTGCTAGGGATAACACATCCAGAAGTCAAGGTTGGTGTGCTGGTGCTTCTGGTTCATGGTTTAAAGGGCATAAAGGATTGAATTTCCTTTTGGGTGGAGTCCCCCTCCTGCCTGACCATGACAGGTTGGGTTTTTTGTGGGGGCACTTAAGGGGTGGTGGGTTGGGAGTGTTAATTTTCTGTTATCTTTTTTTTTGATAAAATGAGGCCCAAACTTGGCAAAGACCCATTTGCCTTGCTCTTCTGAAATAATTCCTTAAAATTGTCACTGTAAGAAGTTCAGTAGTTGCTGTTCTGCAGTTGCTTAAGTTAAACCTTCTTGCAGCATGGTAATTTATGAGGGGAGGAAACATAATTCTCTGTGTACCCCTATTAAAAAAATCAAACAGCCCTGCCACTCCACGCTACCAAAGTCCTTACAGTGAAGAAGCAACATTTTATTTCTACACTATGCTGTTATTATTTAAATTTGTGAGCAATCCTTTCAGTATGTTTGAGTAGTATCAACACAATTAGAAGCGTAAACAAGACATAAAAGGATTATAATGGCTGTGTGCTAGGACTAACTTCTGCTCAATGGGAGAATACAGCTCTAAAGGTGCTCTTTCAGAAGCAAAACACAAAATGCAGAGACCTTTTTTCCCCAAACTGTACTTATATTGGTCAAAACCCAATTGCCTTTATTCTCTCAGTATTATTACTATGTAATACTATATAATACTCAGTATTATTACTATTATATAATTTAATAATGCAGTACAAGTTGTACAGGATTATACATATATATATACACAATATATACATATTATGCACTATTATTACTGTTATCTTAATAGCTTTCTTCTGATCTTACCTCAGAATCTTTTCTCTTGTTTGGTTCTCTCTTCCACACTTTTCATAACAACGGGGTAAACTAAAATTAGGTAAACTACTATTCCTTTTCATCCCATGGTGCCCCACCCCTGTTTTCCGTTAGGTTGCACCTCTAATAGTGGGCTCTCAGGTTTGTATTATTTCAATAAGTTCTGTGCAACACTTTTTTTTGTGTGTATGCATTTTAAAGTAATATGTTTGACGAAAGCGTATCTTATCTCTGAAGCTATGGTATACAGTGATTTGAGTTTTTTGTACACAGCCTGAACACCTATCCCTCACTTTCAATTGCTAAACTTTATGTATAAAACCAAAACCAACCAAAGCAAGCCCTTCCCTGCCCAAGCTCAAACCAAACATACCCCCCAAATTTAGAGACAGTTGGACTATGACACTGCCAGGCATGCACATATGATTACAATAGTGTTGATTCTAGTTCAATTTTTAAAGCCAACAGGAATATTTAAGGAATTGTAATTTTTTTGAGATTAATATGATTCTCATTTTTTCCCCCCAATTTGTGGAATTAATATATTTCTAGTCACATATTACACATTTATGTAACTTGCCTTCAATTAAGATGGCTTCTAGGCTTTAGTATTTATAGTAACACATTCTTCATAAAAGAAATAGCCTTCTATGCTAACATATAAACCTTTGGATTCTAAACCAGTTTTGCTTTCCAGGCTTATGAGTGGTGACAAATACTGTTTCTTTTCCGGACTAGAATGTTCATAAGTTCTCCAGCCACTTCGAAGAAAAGGGCACAATTATTTGGAGGGGACAAAAAAGCTTCCAACATAGAGCTAAAATGAGTCAAGCAGTTGAAAGACATGTGAGTTACTGATGTTATCAGTCTTAAAATTTCAAGGTGGAAATGGGTATCTTAATTATGGGTCCTCATAAAACTAAGAGCTTGCAACTGGTTGTGCAGCAGCTTTATTTGCCTGCAAGTGTATTTAAGACTAAAACTTAACACAATTGACACATATTCAATTAAAAAATATGCAGGAGTTAGCTTTCCCTGTTAAAGTCTTTCTTGTAACGAAGTATGTGACAGGAGTTGTAAAGGAATTTTACACGCAAGTATTGAGAGGAAGTTTAGAAAAGAAACTGAAAGGGATTAACTGAAAGCTCGATGGAGAGGAATGAAATTTTTACCTTTTTAGTGCATACAGAGTTTTGCCTAATCTCCCCAGCTACTAACTATGTGAATGAAGACTTGCTTTGAGAAATAACTTTTCTAGAACTTTTTATACTTTTCTGAAAATACCACTGCTAAGTTACAGGAGT
>VZSC01001029.1:14665-35208 GCA_013398225.1 Steatornis caripensis | reverse complement strand
TATAAAAAAGGATGGAAAGCGTGGCAGCATGGCCCTTTCTAGCTCCCTCCCATTACGTTTTTTCTCCTTCCCCCACGACAGAGTCTGGCACGGTGACTCTGAACGCCTGAAGGTATGTTCTGCAGGAATACAGCTAATTACTTAGACACGAGCAGCCTCATTTCTGAGGCTGAGCAGGGAACACTTCTGGGTCCTCGTGCATTAATACTTCTGCACGTACTTCTGCAAGACAGGAAGCTGAGGTGGCTGAGCTCGTCACATTCCTGAGTACCAAAAAGTTCTGAGCGGAATACCAAGAGGCCTGCAAGGCCATCTCCTTCTTTCAGACTGAAAGAGTTGTCAAAGCAAAGCAGTCTCTGTGCCACCAGTGACTCCAACAACCCATCAGTAAACTAAATGACAAAACCAAGACATGACTTTAAGGCTGCAAACATTGCTTCAGAAGCCTGTGCCAGGGAGCCAGATGTTGCAGGGGAAACATCTGGAATTTTTGATTGTCTTTAAGAATGAGTAGGAAGAGAATTGTGATGTGGTATAAAAAATAGCCTGCTACATAGTTTTTGGATTAATGACAAAATTATCTCCTTTAAAATAATGTAAAATGTAAAAATTTTAATTCATATAGGATGGCTTAACAGTAAAAAAAATACACATTGTACAGAAGTATGGAAAATCCTGAAAAGTTTCCAAATATGACATACCACAACATAGAACCTGAAGACGTTTCATAAGGATATTTAAAGAAGAATTTTTTCTTTCTATCCATAAGCTAAGAACATGCTTTCATAGGGAGGAATGGGGGAGGGAGGGAGGGAGGGAGGAAGGAAGGGAGGGAGGAAATATGGGGACAATTCCAATGAAGTATCCCATTGCAGTTAGAAGCAAAGTTTAATGTAATCATTGAGTCTCCCCTTGATGCTAGTCCCGAAGGTGTAAATCAGGAGTAGGCCTGGCGAGGGGGCATTTCTGCTGCTCTAAGATATTTTTTAGATCTCAAAACCACCCTGTTATATGTACACCAGGACAAACCAGAGACCTTTGAAGAGAAAGACAGTAAAAATTTCCTCTCCACCCTTCCACAAAGTTAAGCTAATGAAAGCATGTGTACTGCAGGGAAAGGCAGTAAAAACTGAACTAACATTTTCTGTGGTCCTCCCGCAACCCTTGGCTGTTCTGAGAGAAGAGCTTTGCCCCCAGTGACAGCTAGAAATCCCAGCCTGTCCAAAACAGGTACCAGGGATCAGATTTAGGAAGATGCCATGGCTTGTCATTTAAGTTAGTGGAAGCTGCACTTTGAACATAGAAAGTTTTGTATAGCGTAAGATACTGTCAAAACTCAGTTCCTCAGGAGCTTCATTTGGACACCAAAAATCAATGGATACTTTCAGGTTACGTTTTCTGTGCTTCAGAAAAAAAAAAAAGGGGTCCAACTCCACAAGCCTGTGCTGAAAAAACAATCTGACAGAGCAATGAGGGAAGTCCAGATGGAAATTAGTAATTCTGCCTTTAAAGGAGGGTTACAAAGCATGCAGCCACACACAGAACAGCCAGCCGAAAACAAGCCCCGGGCTGCCTGCCTGTGCCGTGAGCACTGCCCATCCTGCTCCAGGAGCGCAGAAGCAGCCCTTTGGAAAAAAACAGGGCATTTAAGCTATTAATTACTCTGCAATAATGTTTGCGCATAAGGGAACTGGCTCCAGTAACAAAGCAGCTGCAGTGGTAGCATGACCTAGCTTCTGAATTTGAGCAACGTTCTTTCAGAGTGGCCTGCTTTGTCATCCACATGTTCTGTACGCTAACTTCAAAGGGTTACACAGAGTAGAAAATAGTAGCTTCAAGTAACCTTTTCAAGTGTGGGAAAAACTTCTTCCTTCAAGATATGAACTATAGCACATTTTGCCTTTCTAAACAGTTTTTACTTCTTCCACAACTTGGTGCAGTTAATGTTCAGTAAAGCGTGTCTTACCCACCACACTCAAACCAAAAACATCTTTCAATAATAGGAATCACATTTCTTTAGCAATGAGTATCTACTGTGTTTTTCTAGTATTCTGTGTTTCTGGGAGCAGCTCTCCTTGCCGTGGCCAAATTCCTTTCTTCTCTTCAAAACTTTTTTGCAGAAATTTAAATAGATACATTTTCTCACTCAGTTGTGTTGTCCAGTCTTTGGTTACAGTATCTGCCCCAGGTATTGCCTGGTCTAGCATTTGTCTGATGGGAACACGCTCCCCTTCAAGATTTTGAAAAATGTTTTGGTACCTAAAGATGCAGACACGAATCCAGGATTTGATATGTCCTGCCACGTTTGTACGTAGTATTTCCACTCACAACAATTATTCGTCATCTTCAGGCAAGACAGAAAGGGCTTTATGAACACACATCAGAACTTTGCTGCTTTTTTCATCCCAGCAATACCTTAACTAGTTTTGGAAAACCTGCAATGTACTTCTCTTCATCTTAGACATCTAAATACATCTGTAAGTCTGACTGCAAGTGACTCTTCTGACTGTGTAACAGTGAGGCTGATCTTGCTTAATATTTTCACTTAGCATGGAAAATAGCAGGATGATAATTAAATTTGCTAGTAACACACAAAGGCAGGACAACCTCAAAACAGAAGAGCGTGAAGAGATCAAACAGAAATAAGTGGATGATTTGGAGAACAACAGTAATAAAACAGGATACATATAAAAGGCACTAAATACCAGGCTGTGGATTTAACAGCAAGTAACAGAAACGTGCTGTAAATTGGGAGATTAACTTCTGAAAATGTTAAAAGAGGGAGAGAACCTGGGAATATTCACTAAACACCAGGCTCCGCAAGAGCTCCAGTGGCCGAGCTATGAACAAGATAATTGTGAATCTTACTATACCTGTGGTCAGAAAAATGCTCTCATGTCAGTGTATATGTTCATGTCATGCACAGCTCAAGTCAGATTTGCTAAAGAGAAGGGCATGATGGTGAGAGCTGGTTGCATGGAGAAGACTTCCAGGACAGTCCGAAGACTAGAAACCCCATCTTCTGAGAGAGGCCCAGAAAGGCTTGGCTTGCTTAGTCCAGTGAAGGAAGGCTGAGAGTGATGATGGCTGATTTCTGTAAATATAGCTAAGGGAAAAGAAAAATTATTATGCAATTTAAAAACAATGTTGCCACGAAAGCAAATGGATAAGCAGTAACCAACAACAAACTTGAGCAGAAAGTTAAGTTCTAACCATAAGCAGTCTGAGCTACTTAAATAGCCTCCCAAAAAAGGTATCGGATACAAAAATCATAATAATTTTAAAACGGAATTTGAATGGTTTCTGGGAAGACCCGTGTGGTGCAATTTGTGATTGCTTGCAACTGCAGAAGACCACACTCAAGAGGTGGAACTTTGGTGGTGCTTCTATCACCATATATTTCAGTTGCTGAAAAAATAAGTGACAGCCAGACCCTTACCTGTGATCAGTGTCATTCTGTTAATTCCACTAAATCTGTGCCACTTTATGACTGCTGAGCATCCAGCCTTTTCTCTGGATTGTCTCCATCTCTATTTTAACAACAGTTACACTGGTAAAAGAAAAAGTTGCTGTTAGTTAAAATCTTTTCATAGATTGTGCCTGTTACAATACAGCTTGGTTAAACTTGCTTTAGTAGCTTAAAGCAGAGCAAGCTTTAGCAGACCATTTAGCACACTGTTTTATACCATCCAGGAAGATAGGGTCAGCTGGTGTTTTAAGACAAAGCAGCTACATAATACTTGAAAGGAAAAAAAAAGAAAGAAAAAAAAAGATGTTACATTTAGTTGCTTGTGTAGTTCAGACAGGACCGAACTGTCTCCTCAGATAGTGTCTGTGCTCAAAGAGTGGAAATCTAGACGACGAACTCCTAGTGAATAAAATTCAATGTCACAAAAATGTATTCCTCGAGCAGCCGCTGTCCTGCCCTCACTGGAACACGGATGTTGGCAGCATAGCATCTCCCCAGCAGGCCTGACGCAGCGCTGCTCATGCTGTTAATCCACTGTCCAGCTTGCAACAAGCGAGGTGTGACAGCTCCTTCCAAGATCGTTCATATTTACTTGTAGAAATAATGATGTAGTGACAGTAGAATACATAAAGCAAACACAAAGTAAACTTCCCTGTCTACCTGCTTGAGCAGCTGCTAGATAAGCATTACTCCTCCTTTACACCTAACTTGAAGGAGGAGTTTATTTGTATTTTCAAATACAGCTACATTATATAGAGTGTGCAGGCGTCGTCACTCATCAACAGCTGAAAGAGGGAGGATGCGTCTCAACCTTACAGCCAGGCACAGATTCCTGTCCCTTTCCTTGTCCTGGCTTTGGTGCCCACTGTGAGTTGACCTAACAGTGCTGAAAACTGACCTAACAAAAATATATAGTATTATGTGGCAGGGACTAAGAAAGGTAGAAAGAAAAAAGATAAGGGTGAGAGAAAGAACAAGAAGCATGACTCACATTTCATCAGGAGTGAGCAAAATGCTACAGAGCTGAGCTGGAGGTAGAACCATGACCTTCAAAAGATCACAAGCTTGGTGAGCAATCATTTGCAGCAGCTTAGATCCAAAACAGATCTGAAAAAAACAAACAAACAAAAAAAACCCCACCCCTATCTAGATTCAGGTTGACATTTCCAAGGACTTTGATACTACTACTTCTCCTTTGATTCAAGGATCTACATACTTGTAGCTATTTTCAGCTGGGAAGAGAAACTGTTGATGAACTGGGGTTTTCTTTGACTCAACCTTGTTTAGAAGAAATTCACAATGCTTCATTTCCCTCAGCATGGAAAATCCAGCAGATCAGAACATGATTGCACTATGTCCCCACGCTTTTGGCCAGAGACTTACCCAAAGTGCTCATATGTGCCACAGTCCCCCTTAGCGTACCTGTGTCTCACACCTTGCTGCCTCTTGCTTCTCCAGGCAAGCTGTTATTTCCAGACTCACCCCCGTAAAGACTCCCCAATGCCTCCGACAGACATCTGAACTCCTAAGCAGCTTTTCATCTCCTTTCATTTGGAACAGAAAATACAGGCTTAACTGATTCTCAGAGCTCCTTTAAGTGAAAGGCAATGATTAAACCTCCTGATACTTCAGGACAGATTTCTGAGAACAGCAGTGTGATCTCAGGTAAAAATGTTCTGTTGCCATTTGCGGGCAGGGGAAGTGATGACTGTTTTTTTAAATATTTGTGAAAGTGGAGGCAAGCCTGTTGACGTCCTGAGATTTCCTTGTTCATATTCAGTAGCATGGCTAAGGCAACATGCTCCTGTAACACTTGGGACACCTGAGTGCTCATTAAAGGACAAACATATAAGAGACTCAGATGGCTGTTGTACTCTCAGAAAACAGAACTAAAGTAAATCTGTTATTTATTAATGTCTATGCCAGCACTGAAATGAGTACTGAAGGTCCTGGCATTTCCAGTTTAAACTCTTTGCTATTTTCCCGCATCATTATTTCTATTAACACTAAACATCTGGAAAACTCTCCTTAACCAAACCTTAGAACTGAATTTCATTTTCTAGTCTAATAATAACTCTTCTGCCAAATCTGCTTACCCTAAGAACTCACCTCTAACTGTGTTATAGTTTCTATCCTGCCCTCTCCTGCCAAAAGATTTTACTCCTTCACACACGTAATAACTCCATCTCTCTGACTTGGCATCCTGATCTGTCAAATTATGCTGATGTTATCAGATTAATAAAATTTCTAAACCAGTCCTAATCAGACTTCTGCTGCAGCAGTTAGCTTCACAGAAAACTTTGGCCACAAAAAAAAGACCAATGAGAAGTTTTGGGAGGAAGTAGGACACAAGGTCATAGGAAAGTCCCTGCATCCAGTCTCTGCATTTAGGATGCAAAGGATCCTAACCAGTAGGATGTTAGCAGGAAAATTACTTTTTGCCTCTGCAACAAGTTTTTTATGGTTTATTGGAAACTCACATAATCAGCATTCATTTCTCTGTTTACACTCAAGCAAAGCACAGCAGCATGTGCTCTCAGTGAGATCTTTTCACATCAGCCCTCAGGGCTGGTTCCACCAGGGGGTGAGAGGCATTGACCCTCACCAGAGTGACACCTCTGTGTCTGATCCTAAGTCAATTAAGCTCTGAGTACAAGACTAGTAAAGTTAGTTATAGGGAAAAGTCAACTGCCTCATAAGAATATTCAGCTTCGCTGGTTAGCAGAGCAAGAAACCGTCGAATCTAGTCAGCAGGAACTCACAAGGGGTTTGATTTGCCTCATATCCTACTCTGCTGAGGGTTTTATAAACCCTTTAGCCCTGAGCATCATCCAGGGCCCATGGAAGACCGGAATTAACAACCTCGCACTCTCTCCTTTTTAAATACGATCTGTCTTATAGCCCAGGGGAAGGAGAATTGGAGAAGAAACTTAGGTCTGTTTTTATAGGAGAAGATCCCTAAACATGAGGCTGCAGCTATTCAGGGGCTGAGTGAAGGAGAGGGGCAATATTTCTAACTCCTAGTGAAACTGTAGCACTTGGGGTGAGGGTGGGGGAGGGGAGGGGGGGGAAGGCAGATAAATCAGAATAGAGAGCAGGCAGGAAAAAGAGTGAGACTTTCTGCACAAGAGATTAGGGCATATATGTGAGGCATGTAGCATCAGATAGATCATTTCTACTTCAAAAAGTGTTAAACAGTGGGTGGATAAAATGCATAAGTAGCTCTCGGAACCTACAGTAGGTTTAAAAGCCTTTGCAGTATAGCAACCTGTGAGCAAAATTCTGAACACGCTTTTTCACTGTTGAGCAATTAGTTTTCCTTTGCTATAGGCAACTTGCACAGCCACTTGGATCTGTGGATATCTCATTACCCCACAGTGACATCTTCATGTAACTTGCCCTTCAGTCATTCACAAGGTTTTGAAAACAGCCCTCCTAATGGAACATACAAAAAAACAGTCTTTACAGAGGGCTAAATTCTGTCCCTGTTCATAGCAGTAATCCTCTTAGGTTCACTAGCAATGTACATACACACAATATCCAGCCCGTAACAAAAGTGTCAGTACTCATGCACTGAAATGCAGTTGCTGCAATAGTCTTACATAGTTATCTAAAGGAAAACAAAAAGGAATATTGCTTACAGCAAGGGGAAAATGTGCTTACGACAGTTATACTTGCGTGCAGCAAATATGAGAAGTTAGAATAACACATTTGATGAATAAGAACTATATTTGAAAAAGTGTATTCCAGTTTACTAATCTGTGTGAGAGTGAAATTGTGGGAACAAAAATATTATGCTAATATGAAACCACTTCAAGTAAGAAATCAGAAAATATGTGTAGTTAATCTTCGGCTCAGGAAAATGAAGCATGAGAACAAACACTAACTTTTTGCAGAGACAGCTGATGTTGATGTAAATCACTCACACATTAGTATGTTATATTTGCTTAGAATTATGTACTGAGCTGTTTATATAGCCTATGATTCCTGATCAAAACTATTTAACAGTTTTAGCCATGAGCTTTGCTACTCTTCAGAAATACAGTACAATGGAATTATTCTAGTGCTGAAAAATGGATCATTCTTGCTATATAAATGACTTCCACATGCACTAAATCAGATTGCATTAACAAGAACTGATGAAAAGAGCAACACCTCTTCCTCTTCTTCTCTGTCTCTGCCCTAAAAGGAAGGGAAAGGAAAGAGAGGGGAGGGAAGAGGAGGAGAAGTGGAGTAAAGATGTGGATTTCAAGTCTTGCACCTGCAATTCAGGACATATATTCTACCCACCTAACGTTAAGGCAGGAGTAACTATACCTCTTTGATTACAAAAAAAGAAGTCCGAAATTTATAAGGGGATTTGAAGTGTTCTAGAGTTTGTTCCATTCCTTTCATGGACTCCAGTAAATTTCCCAGAGGTTTAGGAAGCAGATTGTTGACTAGCATAAAAAATGTTGGTCTTGAAGTTTGCACAATTCAGTTGAGATAACAAATTTTACCCAAATTTACAGTAGTGATAGTTAAATCAATCTGCGTCAAAATGCTTGCTACAAATACAGATATTTTCCAATTTTACATGAATTTGTAAGTTGCTGTTAAATTTAACAAGGTACTGCAGATATCAGGCAGAGGAGATGGAGAGCAGAGGAGGAAAAGGTTCATTTTAAATTTTTTTAAAAATCATCTTCATTTAGCTTATTAGTCTTCATTGAAATAGTTTTCATGTGAATGGGTTACTTCTGGAAAGAAAACGGGGATTAAAACTCCCACCATAGTGTCCAAGCTCTTGGAGCCAGAAAAGATGCGTGCAGAAGTTGCGTCAGTGCTGGAGGGCAGGGAAGAAACCAGGCAGACAGGACAGAGGATCACACACCTGTCAATTTGCTGGCCCCACTACAGTCTCCCTTCCTCCCTTCAGCATCTGGACCACACTGAGCTTTGCTCTCTCTCTCCCAGCTGTGCCCAGACTGTGATATCATGAAGAGGAAAAGAGATTGCATGGCTCAAAAAACCCACTAAAGCTGCAGTGCAGAATGGCAGCCCTTGCCCTTCGCATGCCCTGCGCACGGTAGCCTGCCGGGGTGTGCGACCCAGTCTGTCACTGTCGCTCAGACTGGAGAGGCAGCTGCTTCACAGGTGGAAATGGGCAGGGCGGATGGGTAGTTTAGGTGCGGACACACGGATCTCGGCTTCTGTGGCTACTTCTGGGAAGAAAATACTAACCAAGTGTCTCCTTCTTCTTTGTTGGTGCTATGATGCACAAAGTGGGATTAAGCAGAGTGGTTTGTTGGTGGTCACGGGACTCGGCTGCCCAACAGCTCCTAGCTTGTGGAGGATAGGACAAAGCAGCACAAAGGTTTTCCTAAGTTTTACGACGGGCCAAGACAGATGCATGGGGAAGGTATATCAGGGATTCAGAGTTATGAATTAAGTATTTCTGGGGTGTAATCCATGTAACTTGTCTTAAATATCTACCACAGGATGGGAAAAGCTGTATTCAAATCCAGTCTATTTTTCTCAATTGATAGCTAATACCACAAAAGGATCATTTAACATTAAGCCCAGCCACAAAATGTCGTTCTAAATAACTTTCTGAAGCTGGGAAGTGCAAGGAACTAAGATGAGATTTTCAAAGACTTGGAAACAATTTTTTAACCCTACTTCATATCCAGTCCCTTTGGTAATGTGAGCTCTTTGGTCCATTTGGAAACATCAGCATCTCAGCCCTCCTTTTTGTCTCCATGAGGAGATGGTCTGAGATGAAGGAGGTGCTAAGGGCATGCGTCAACCTGGAGGAAACTCTGAGGGATCACAGCAACGGGCAAGGGGAATCAGGGCACTCCTTCATGCTGGGGAACTCCAGGAGGGCTGACATGGATCTAGAGGATTCCCCAGAAAAGAAGGAATAAAGCATGAGGTTTATTACCATCAAGGAGTGGTCCATAGGAGCCATGCTGAGGAATATTATCCCATAACTGATCATCTGAAGACCGGACATATCCCCTCTTACAGATGCAGACCACAAAGAAAAACCACAGATCAAAACAGGCAGTGAGGAGTTTCGTCAAAGACCATGTTCAATGAGGAAAAAACAGATAATGTTTCTAGTTTCAGACTCCATGACAAAAAAACACCCATATATATTTATATGCATACATGTATATATGTCTCTATGTATTTATATATATATTAAAGCAGGCATAGTACTGTCAGGTACTTACGACTTCTTGTGTAAGTTATAAGGAAATTTGTCAGGAGCAGCAAGCAAGTAGGTAACAAGAAAGGCAAGGGCCTGCCCCTGAACAAGTAAGGTAAATAGGGCTGTATAGACACTTTGTACCTCCCCCTCCACCCAAAGAAATTGTACCTTTACTACCCCCAGTTACCATTCTGGGGAAACCGTGGTCAGAACACTTACTACTGTGTAATCCAGCCTTCTCCAAGGAAACTTTCTAGGTTCTTTGTAGAATAAAGTGCCAGTTTATTACTAAAACTGATTCTACCACCTGCCTTTAAGCTTAGTATAATTAAGGTATAATTTTCTAGCATTTAAATAAGGTTTACTTGCACAATAATTCTTCCTTGAAAAGAAAAAGGTTTTCTGAACTTTACTCATTGCTAAGTTTCTAACCTATTTCTGATACTTTACATCAGGTGTCATTCCACATTACTGTTTCTCAAGTAGCAAAAGTGTTCCCTGCTGTCCTTCAGTTCTCGCTTTCCTCCCAAACTCACTTCTATCCCCAAACAACGTTTTACTGTCCCTTCATCTGCGGCATGTTCCAGGGCTACACTGACAGAATGTCCTATGAAACAATCTGAGTCAGATTTTTTTTTTTAAAGCATCTGCAGAAGTTGGCTTTGCTGCCGTGGTTGCTCTGTTCTCTTCCTTTGTTAATCAAATCGTTTCATTAAGCGATTCCCACTTTCCCCGTCCTTCAACAAAGCAGTTCCTTGTTTGCTTCTTTATAAGTGGGATCATTTCACTAACGTGGTTTATTGCACAGCCATGTAAAGAGAACAGTAACATCAATGAAGTGCACATTGAGAATAGGAATAAGCAGTTAGGGCTGCGGAGTTCTAATACCTGGGGATTTCTTCTATTTGCTCTATTGCCTGAGACAATGCTGCATGGAACAACTTCCTTACTCTTTTATATTCTTTGCAGCTGAGATGATCATGAAGGTAAACTTCAGCTCTGGATGTGTCTGAACTTTGTGAAAAGTTGGACTCAAATCAGTATTTCCAGCAAGTTTAACCAGAATGGTGCTTTGAGTACCAGGAGTCTTGCTCTGCTAGGGGTTTCAAGGTACTCCCTTGGCATATGTTCAGTTCAGATCACTGGAGGCTGAAATTTCAAAAAGGAATTGCAAATCTGACTTACGATTCGGACTGAAATTTCATAAACGCTCTGAAGTTGGAAGAAGTGGTCATGGTCCCCAAAACTACATTTTCACAGCCTACTTGAGCTGATCCAATGGCCGTGGCTGAGCAGTAGTCACACGCATATCGCTCCTCTGCTGCCCTGCTTGGAGATGTCCTGCTCCTTCATGTGCACTGGCTCTGCGTACATCTGACTCTACAGGAAGAGCACGCTTTAGGGACTGAAGCAGAGACTAACCTGTTCGCTCTCTCACATAGGGCAGCTTTCTGTAAACTTAGGTTTCTACACTAACTGTGATGCCAGAGCCAATGTGAGTCTTCCAGAAAGACCTCTGGGCTTGCCTGGGAGACATCACAAAGTAGAAAGCCATCTTCTCTTTGACTGTCTCTTCTGGTGGTCAATGGCCCTACCTGAAGAAGAATTGTGTCTTATTTCCAGCTTTTCCCCTATCCAACTACCCCATGGCCATTGCTTTGCACTGTGATGTGGATTAGGGGGGCGGAATGTGAGGGAAGCAAGATTTTATGTGTAAAGGTCCCAAAAAGAGACATATAAAAATAGGTGAAAAGCGTGGCAGCATGGCCCTTTCCAGCTCCTTCCCATTACGTTTTTTCTCCTTCCCCCATGACAGAGTCTGGCACGGTGACTCTGAACGCCTGACGGTATGTTCTGCAGGAATACAGCTAATTACTTAGACACGAGCAGCCTCATTTCTGAGGCTGAGCAGGGAACACTTCTGGGTCCACATGCATTAATACTTCTGCACGTACTTCTGCAAGACACTGTGATGATGTCAGAAAGTGCTCTGAACAAAGCTATCCTAGCTTTTATCAAAAGAAGTACTCTGAATAAGACTAGGGAAATGGGTGTTACCTCTGTGTTCAGTATTCATGAGAACCATAGTTTATTCAAGGTTCATAGACAATGTTAAGATTGGAGACAATACTGAAAATAACCACAAAATTTGTTTGAGGTTTGGATAAAGTGTTTTTCTGTTAGAAACTTCAGAAATCTAATCTACTTAGTTTACCAAAGATTGAGAGGTACAATGACTAAGTTTCTTCATGAAGAGATAATGTTAACAAGATCTTTAACCTAGCGGAGAGAAATGTACCGAGAATCAGTGGCTGAAGGCTGAAGCCAAACTAATTCAACCTGGAAAGAAAAGCCCCCCCTCACCCCCTCCTTTTTTTTTTAATCACTGTGAGAGTAATTAATTAATGGGGTGAAGGGAAACTGCCAAGGGAGTGGTGAATTTTCTTTTCATGATGCCTCCAAATCGAGACTGAATAAGTTTCTGAGGAAGTGCTTTTGCCAAACGCCAGTTAATGAGCACAGTACAAGTGTAACTGGGTGAAATGTACTGGTCTGAAATGTACAGGAGGTCAGAGCAGATGATCTAACCATCCCTTCTGGCCTTAACTTCAGTGATTCTATGAATTATCCTAGATTTGTTGGCATGCAGTAGGATTGAAAAAGAAACCTTTGGAGGAAAAAACTGTTTGCAATTTACCTCAGGAAAGTAATCTTCTGGTTCATGCAAAGGAGACCAGATTGATCTGTATTAATGGTGCCTGGCAGAACATTTTCTTAGTTGCTTGCCAAAGTTTTGGTGAGGGTTTTATTGCCAATTGTAGGAAGCAATATGAATTCCTATAAAATATACAAACAACTCGTTAACCTTCTCATGGGAGTGAAGCATATACGACAAACATTATTTCTTTATTTTTGTTCCCTTCAGAGAATTCAGGAATTTGGCTCTTCCCAAAGTGTAGCAATCATGCCTAAGCATTTTATAGACTTCTAGTGAGAAACTGCCAAGACTTAGCAACTTGTCAAGGGCAGAGGTTGAATATTAATCTTCACCACTGTCATTTCAACTGCATCTGAGCTCCCTCTTCTGACGTTTAGATTTCTTTTTAACCCCTTAGAGGGGCTGTAAAATAATCCCATCAGATATACTCCCTGGAGCAGGTACTGCAAGCAAGTCTTATCAGAGTGCTGTGGACAGTAACACCTGAATAGCAAGTCCCTTGGCTGTAGGTACATATCCTATCATTTCAAGAAGGGGTGTCTGTGATCCTTTATCAATAATGTAAATGCTTTCTTTTATTTTTTTTTAACTACAACATTTTTCTGCCAACATATTTTGTGCAAATGCTTTCAGAGTAACATTTTCAAATACAATTATACTAGGAACAAAAGTCCCCAGACATTTCAGCCACTTCTCCCTGATTTACTGTATCTGGATAGCTTCCTAGGATGCTGCACAGAACAGGCACTGATTTGAAAGCTTGCACAATGTTTAAGGGAATAGTTCTTTATTATCCTCAGAGGTATGAGCTCTTCTTTAATTACATCACAACTCCTATTCTAGTTTATGCCTAAGTTCTCATCCTCAGAAGACAACATTTTATTCTTTTTTTAAAAAATAGACCCATATATAAACAAACATTTCCTGTCTTTTTGGCTGCCAGGGGCTTGAGAGAATTCTTGCACTTTTTTTTTTCCTTAAGTTTGTCCTAATATTTATCTCTTTGACTACAATTTTTTTTTTTTTTTTAACATGTGAAGATTGCCTGCATGGTCACACATCCCCTCAGACATCTCGACCCACAGCCATATTTCAGCATCTCCTCCCAGTCTCTTCCGTATATCTGCAGCTTCATCTTTGCCAGACTTTTTTGGGCAAGAAAAGAACTCCATGGTGGCTTTAGCAAGAGAACTAATAAGGGAAGACTACAGTCAGTTATCAGCATTTTCGTTTGACTTTGCGTGACGTTGCTGTTCCTACTTTACGCTTAGGAGTTTTAGTCAAACTCTTTTTGGTCCAGGTGAGTGTTTGTCTAGCATGCTAAAAGTTCACTGCCCAGAAAGTATTTATTTTACTCATTATATCTTCAGCATGTCTATTGCACTCCAAAGTATGCTTCACCCTTAGGGAAGCAGAAGGGAGAAGAAATCCCACACCATAGTTGGTTGATTGTCATCTTTTAGGATGCATCTTCTAAAAGACACAATGATGACAAGCTAGGCTATGTGGAACCGGTTTCATTTCTGCCAGTACAATCAGATACTAAAATCCTACTTGATCCCTAGGCTAGCAGGGAAGACCTGATGAAAAAGCAGGGAGTTACTTATCAATTTCCTCAAGGCTTTTCCTACCAGACTACAGTTTTCTGCCACCTCATCTCTCAGCAGACTTGCTTGATAATACCTGTTTCCTACCATGAGTACCAGCAAAAGACATGAACTAGTGACAGCAAAAGACTTGGGAGAAAATGTTAAGAAAACAGATGAAAACCAGCATATTGAGGAACAGCCTGTAGAATGAAAAGGATGGTTTTAGAAGGTTATCGGTGTACATTTAATTGAGCTTGACAAATGCTGACTGTTCACAGAGCACTAATGATAGCTAACAGGCAATTTTGCACGTATTTTTAGTAATAACTGAGCACTGAATTATTGTTGCTATTCAGACCAATAAAAGTTTTACCATCTGTTAAGCTTTTTTAGATTTCAATTATTTGTCTTTTTCTAACTATAAATGCAAAATTAATTATAGAGTGGGATATATACAAAAGGAAAGACTGAGAGAAAGAAGGTGGCTCCCCGCAACAGCTTGGCATGCTGAAATCTAATCTTCCAGGGCTGAGCTAAGTATCTAAATTATGATGCTGCAGGCTACAGAGGGTGAGGTTCTCCTATGACAAAAATATCTGTCTTGGTTGGTACCGCAGAGTCATCCCAGACAATATGAATTTCCATCCTCATCTTCCTTCTCTCACGTTCATTCTGACCATAAATTTCATCTCGAACTGGAAAGTTTCTCCATCTGAAGTCAAAATCAATATGCTCGCAGGAAAAATTTTGGTTTCAAACTTTCATTTTCACATCAAAAATAATTCTTGCCAAAGTCTGCAGTCATCTCTACTCAAGTGTAGTAGCTGCTAATGACAGCGATGCTGCGGGATTATACACCAAGTATCCACAAGAATTAGTGCTTTGTAATTTTCGTTTGTCTTGGATGTATTAGTCTTATCTTCCTTGGGACTCTTCATAGCTGTATTGCAGCTTCACTGAACACAAATAGATAGAAGATGGAATTCAGACAAAACTTGTACAGGCTTGTCATTTTACCACTGTTTTCTAACCCCAAGGTTAGCAGGGTTAGATAGTCAGTGCTGAAAACAAAGGCCTAATTTAAATCAATTCCTTAATCTGTAAAGCAACTTCTGTGAATGCAGCCACAACCAGAGACTCAAAACTCTGAGCGTAGACACTGACTCTCCCCAGTTCATTTGCTTTGCAGCTGGGATATTCAACCACCGGCATGACCTCGTTATGCCTTTTCCTCTATACATTTTTATCCTTGAGTGTAGAGACATAAATGTATTATTATGTATTCCTTTATGTGGTAACAATACTGATTACACTTGAGTGTATTACCAGTTATAATGGCAGAAAAGGTTGTGAATAGATGCTATTTGAAGGTAGCTACTGTACTGAGAGAAGATAGTTGTGATTAGATCCTCTCATTTCTATGCATGATTCTGTGACCCTGAAAAGAAACTATTACCAAAGCCTTTCTGCTCTGATGATGGAACCAAATATCTGAGAACCTACCATTTTTATTCTCCTGCCAGGGATCACACAGACCAATGATATGACAAAAAAGATCAAAATAGTATAACATGGTGGATTGTGCTTTATGGAACACAGAAACAGAGAAATGTGACTGACAATGTGGAAGATTTAAGCAGTAAGGAGAAGATAATTAAATTATCATCTAGTGTACAGACATTTTCCTCCAATTATAGGGAAAAAAAGAAAGAACAAAAGAACACTTTTTTGATAGACTATCTTAGAATAGATTCGTGGATATAAGAATCAAATGCACCATCCAGATGCGAGTTTCAAGTTCTTCTAGGTTATGTTGACTTTTTATATATAGGAAAATACTTTAAAAAACTCATTGTGAAAAATGGCAACAATCTTTGTGTAAACTAGCTGTAAGAGAGTGTTCATTATGTTGAACACTAGAGTCTAGCATTACACAAACAAAGCCTCTGTTGTGATACCAGCTAACAGGACACAACATGATCCTGCAGTGATAAGGCAGATAGAATTTGCAGTGTTTAGCATGATGAGCTGCTCTTTCCAATGTGGCAATAAACACAACGCATACTTGTCTACATGGCTATTGAGCAATTGATGATGGAAGTTCAGACCTACAGACAATGCTCAAAGTATTAATAAGGAAACACAAATAATTGGCCTATTTAATGTCTATATAATACCCTGTCTTTCTGCAGTTCGCCACAGATTTCTGGTGGCATCTGAGCCTGCAGTCCCCAAATGAGTATCAGCTGCAGGCTCTCTTACAGATCTATCAGTTGTAAACTAGGTATAAGAATAGATATAGAAGGGATGTGAATTTCTTTCAGGTTAATGGACACATTAGTAACCACTTAGACTCCATCTGGGGTTCTGAGCCTTGACTTGGGAAATGCAGATCTAAGCCTTGAAATGTCGTGCTGATTGAGGCCTCAGGAAAACTGCATTCATAAGCAGCGGGACCAGTATGCAGTGATTTGCTTTGTTCTTGAGGCAAGGAGGGGGGGACGGGTGGGGGGCAAACTGAATAGCTCTTCTGTGACTCAGTATGAGAGGAAAAGGCAGTAATAAACAAGATCTCAAGAGCATATAACAATCAGTACATTCCAAGGCAGAGAATGCATCCTAAAATGCTTTCTTGGGATGAATGGCAACGTAAATCTATGGGAGAGGCTTGAATTTCTTCCAAATGATCTGTGAGAGGACTGTGGAAGAGATTCCAGGATCCCCAGGAACCATTACAACAGTCCCTTGATCCACAGGCTCCCAAGGACAAATGCTAGAGACACAGAAAGAGTGTGTCATGATGAAGTCTGGGGCATTGCTCAAGAGAAAGGGATAACAGGGGTGCCATTGAGAGCAATCATGTCCACCTCCCATCAGATCCATTGCCCAGAGTGAAGAGTTTAAGAAGCTGCTTCTTGCAATCTCCCCTTCCCAATAATCATTCCTTCAGAACCAAATGTGCATTCCTCCAGCTCCTCACTCAAGCAGCTTCCCAAGGCTGCTCGTAAGTCCAAACAGTCCTGAGGTTGGTGAGCAAATGAAATCGCTCCTTTAATTTGACCATCCTCTGTCTCCCTACCCCTGCAGCAGGCCCATGCCTTTCATCATAATTTTATTGAAAAGGCTCCCAACAAACTCCCGAAGCAAGACTCAGAGAGCAATATAAATTCAGACTGTGCAGTAGACTTTAGATTCATAAAAATCCAATTTAGAAAAGGTGATTTAAGGGATTTAGGAATATAGGTTGAAACTTAGAAAGCTTTTGCTCCACAGCTGAACCCAACCTCAGCATTCCTAGGGACCCTAAGATAACATATTTCATCAGTCATCCGCCTAAATTCTGCCTTCCCAAGTTGGCGTAAAACTTTTCTTCCTCACTATGATTTTGTGAGCACAAAAAGTGCTGATGATCATGAGGCGCTCGGATACAGTGATACAAACTCCAAAAACAGAACATAAAATATAGTCCCAGACTACACTTCTGTTGGTATTTTAATTTCAGGTGTGAATTCCACACCATTTGCAGTGCCGCTGTGTAAAAGCTTAGCTTAGATTAAGGTACTTCCTATGAGCAGTCTCGAGCCAGTACGCCCTGTCTTCACTAGTCCTTTTTCCTCTTTCCTTACTTTTCCTTTAGCATGTGCCAGAGCTGCAGGGATTTTAGACTTGAAGTGTAGAGCCAGGCTCAGGAAAAGTAAGCTTTGTTCTTCCCTTTTTGCTGACATTTTCTTTGACCTCAGGGAAATCATTTAACCCGTTTGTTTCCCATGCGCAAAAAGAAAGCAAGGATGTTTTCTTTGTCCCATCCACCAGTGCGATACAGCAAGCTCTCCCAGCTGCCTCAGCCTACGTTTGCAGACAGCGGGCTTTGCCTGCATGTTGTCTGAGGCTGTTGTACACCATCATGGCTGTAATACAGAAGAGGAGCAGTTAACAGATGGTGGCAGTAAAGATACCCTCCGGCTTTGAGGCTATGAGGAGAAAGGTCGTGCTTTCCACCCACCTTAACCCTACCTCCATATGGCTTTGGGGAAGGGCTGCAATGAAAGAGGAAGGCAGCTCTGCCAGCTAATAGGAATAACAGGAGCTGAACTGAGAAGTGCTGGACATTTACACCTTCGGAAATTTATCCCGAGGTCTTTTTTTGCTCTGTGCCCATCAGAGGCTTGCTCTGGTCCTGCCTGATCTTCTACCCAGCTTCGCAGAGCACCGTGTCATGTCTCTGCCTCCTCCCAGCCTGCCCCCTAATGCTCTTCCATTCCCCTGGGGTGTCTTCCTCCCTGACCAGCTGCCCTCTCCCACTCCCTGACACAGAGAATGCTTTTGTGGCTGTTTCTGTTTGTGCTGCCATGCTCTCTTCCTCATTCCTGTGTTTGTCTTGTCCAACTGCAAACCTTGGGTATGGGGGGAGCTATCTACTACTCAGCATTTGACTACCACCCTGAAAGTCTTACTTTGTTTGCCCTGCTACTCTAATAAATACTATTATTAATATTAATATTTACAACAAGGTAAGGAAACTAACACAAGTGGATGGCAGATCTTCCACAGAGCTGTTGGACCTGGTTACAGAACAGATCTCAGAAAAACAAATTTCTACAATTTCTATGTATTCTTTGTTGTCAAGTATCACTAATATTAGTCAGAAAACGAAGCACTTCTGGTACTATCCCTGTGGAAGCTGCTTGAAAGAGAACAATATGTACCTACTATCATTAATAGAGCTAATAAAAGCATAGTGCAGCCATCAATGAGTTTTTTAATAACTTCATCGCAAAACCAGCGCTGGCTTGATTTTCTGTTTCAGAAATACTCAAAAATATAGTGGTGATTTGAGTAGTGCAACACTTTACCTTTCACATTTTCTCCTAATCCTGTACACCTGCTGCTTCGATGGTTAAGATCTAGTAAATACCAAATCATGACTTTGATAATGACGTGTAAGGGTAACTTAAAATTTGTACAGATTTTACCAAGGATTCCTTTCAGAAAACTCATCTACTGTTGACATATGAAAACACACATGCCAAGTAAAGCAGAATTAAAACCAGAACTTGAGTTGCTCTTATCTCTGTTTAACTGCAGCAAGTTTGTGATACTTGTAAATTTTGTGTATGATGAATGGATTAGTGAGTCAATGCATAACAGTTACATTTGTGTGTAGATGTACTTGCACATATATACAGATTTGGGTTTTGAAGTACAAAACTTAAGGGGAAAAACATTGTGTTTGGAAGACTTCCTCTGCATCTAATTGAACCCACAAACTATCACCAGTTACTGAAAATAAAATTAAGAAAAACCTGGTCTGGATTACTCTATTGGTTTATAGTTTGTTGCCTTTTCAGGAGACTCTGATAACTACTGAAGTACAAGTGTGAGATTATCACATTTGTACAGCATTTCTGTGGAGCTGGAGACAAATTATGCCCAATGAAACTAACAATATTGCAAAGTACTTTTATATAAAGAGATTTTCAAGTAGCTCAAACCAAAAAGAAAACAAATATAGATATAAAAATAAACCCACCACATTTTCTTCATTCCCTCATCAAACTTGGTGATATCTCTGTGGGGCCACCCGTGAAGGTCTGGCGAAGAGAAAGAAGCAGGATGATTTTCCTTGGACCTCGTTTTGAGGCATCGGAAGAGAAGCAACTCACTACATTACGATACATCCAAAGATGCGGCTTGTGAGAAGCCCACCTTTTGTTCTGAGGCTCGGGGACCTTGTGCTCCACTAAGAATTTGCTTGCCAACCCCTGCTCTCCCACCCATGGGCATGGGGCCGCACAGCAGGGCAGTGAGCTGGAGTCCTCCTGGCCAAGGTTTCTGAACAGTACTACTAGAAACACCTCAGGGGGGGACCTAACCCACCCCTGAGATGTGCATTTCATACAGAGTGAGTGAAATGTCCTGTCCCAAGCACTTCTCCAATCCTAGCAATGAGCTGGAGACCACGGCCTTGTATCATCAGTCTGCATCAATACCCAGACAAACATAAATTATGTTTCCTGCCTTGTCTTGGCAGAAAAAGATAAAGGGAACCCATATCTTGAAGAAAGGTGTGGTCAGCCTCTCTCCTCTTCTCGCCTTTTTGTCTGTTGGGTAGCTAGATGCAATTTGTATCTCTGAGGAGAAACAGTTAGATAATACAATCATTTCCCTGTCTCAGGTGCCAAAACATCCCAGCTTCTTCTAATCTTACACAATGCCTTTTCGAGATACAATTATCTGTTTCAAAGCACAACCTGATGGTACAGAACAGAGAAAATTTCCTTTCCTGGGACAATGAGAGAGGGGCAGGATAGCTGTGCTTGCTGACAATGGTACCAGAGGACAATGACATTATGGCTTGCTGACACTACTGCAGAGCTGAGCATCCAGGACACAAGTGCCCTGCCCTGCTACTCCACTGGCCAGGTCGAGCCAAACCCACCTCAGCTCCTGGCTCCTTCTTCACTCCCGTCAGCCATGCTCCTCTTTCTCCTCAAGCAAGTGCCAAGGCAGGGCAGAGCTTCTGCGTGTTTGGGGTCACTTGTGGACCTGTAGGTCCCAAAAAGGGAG
>VZSC01001027.1:32187-59477 GCA_013398225.1 Steatornis caripensis | reverse complement strand
CGTTCGTGGTGGGGTATATATATATATTTTTTTTGTCACTAACCAAGCGCAGAGAGGTTTTGGCTGGCAAGACACCCAAGTGGGGACCCTACAGTAAAGTCACGGGGCGCCCGCCGGCAGCCTATAGCAAGGAATACAACAGGGAGCTTTGCAGCAGCTGAAATGCAGACGAGACCTTGCTCTGGCAAAAAAAAAAAAAAAACCCAAAACAAAACATCAGTCATGTCGCTAAAGGTGGAGAGGCGAGGGAGGGGAGGACCGGCGCGAAAGGCGCATCTCAGTAAGGAACCCCTCTGCCCCGTCCGCCCCGCGGAGGCACTCTGCCAGGCCCACGGTACGCCTTCCCGTAAGAAGAAGTCGCCTGGGTTGGGGCACCCCAGCTGTGACCTGTTCCTGCCCCACTGGAACCGGCGCTCCCCGGTCCCAGCTCGCCGTAGTTTTGAATTTTGGCCTCTGGATGTACCAGCGTGTTGTTGCTCCCCTCGGCTTTCGTAAAAGATTGCCCGACCGAGTGTATGGCGACGGGGACTCTGGCGAAGCGGAGGTCCTGGTCCCCTGGAAACTGGACAGATCCCGTGCCCTGGTAATTGCTCGTCTCCCCAAGGTGGCTCACGGAGCCCAAGAAGGTCCTGCTTTTCCCCAGAGGCTGGGCAGAGGGTTCTAGTAGCGTCTGGCCTGAATTCAGCTCCTCGGCACCAAATCCCCCCTCTGAGCCCTCGGCGCTGTAAGTCCGGGAGGAGTGGGACCTGCCGTAGTCCGCGGCTCTCGAGGCTTGGTGTTCGTGCGTCGTGTGGCCGAGCAACTCCGTCTCTTGCTGGGAAAAGAGCTGCAGCAGCGCAGCCGTCACGGCCGGGTTCAACTCTTGGGCTGCACTGGAGAGATCGCCTTCGGACAGAGGCAGCGGTGGCGGCGGTCCGGGGGGCTCAGGGGGTCTCTTCTCTGGTGGGAGAATGCGAGGAGGACATGCTGTGGAAGGGTTACTTCTTTTAAACACCATCTTAAAACATCATGCAAACAGACATAAACACATTCATACCAAAAAAACCCCAAAACAAAACCCGGAACAAACAGCCTACCATGACAGTCCGCTCTCTAGGACGCGCTGGTAAAGAGGCAGAGAATTTTAAAAGCCGGCATTCGTGGCAAGATCGACGTACACGTTCATTAACATTTTCCCCGTACTCGCCCCGTCCCCCACGCACCCAACCCGTCGGCAACAGCTGTCCTAACACACGGGCACCCGCGGAGGGAATTCCCACTCTCGGATCCAAGGCTCACGCCGAGCGGGAGGCAGATGTGCAGCCACCTGACAGCATGCAGTCCCCGAAAGCGGGGTGTCCCGCTGCAGAGGGTCGCCGTGCCTTACCGCTCCGGTACCAGGCTCGCCGACAGCTGGGCGGCTGCACACTGATGGAGTGTGGCCCTGATGTATTGGGTTTAGAAAAACCCAAAAACCAAGCCCCAACCCGCAGGGTGCAGCTCCTGACTGCACCCACGACAGCCTGAAGGCAGCAGGTACGCGCTCTCGGGTCCCCTCTTTGCTCCCTACCAGACCCAGCCCTGCCTCGCCTGCTTTTTGACCTTTTTACAAAGCACGTTTCCAGCATACAGTCTGAAACAATCTCAACCCACAAATATTTGCACGCAACGTACACGCAGTCCTGGAGCATGACAAAACCCCTTTGCCCTCCCCACCTTCCTCCCCCCACCCCCCAAATAACACCTGAAGGATTTCTGTTTCAAAAGGACCCCTCCTAGCAAGAACAAAAGCACCCCTCCACACACACCCTCCGCCCCCTGCCATCACCACGCTCTTACTACTTTGTATTACTGCTTTTGAGGCAGCAGGAAGAACAAAGCAGCCTGGTTCGGGGCGGGAGAGGCGAGAGCAGAGCTCCGGCCCTCCCCTGCTAAGGCAGTGCCAGGGCTAGCAGGGACACCGCAGAGGGGAGGACGCTGCTTCCCGCAGGACACGAGCTGCTCCCAGTGCCGGCTTCGCTCACAAAACCAGTCCTGACTCCAGAGCAACACAACTGAACTGACTCGATCTCATTCATCGACAAAAGCATCAGCTACACGGTGATTAAGTTATTACTGGCGATGACGTAAGAGGCCACGAACGCCTTGTTTGAATCAGATCCTCAAATCATTTGCAAAACTGGTTATTAAAAAGGTCAAACTTTATTGTGAAAACCAGTAGTCTTCCAGGACCACCCCTCCACCCGTATCAGTCAGTCCACTTTAAAACTAGATTGTATTTAAATCCAGAAAACAATCTTCGGGTAATTTTAAAGCCAAGCTGATTTGGGGACAGCATATCATTTAAAATAATTATAAACAGAGAACAACGGTATTTCATCGAATCTGCTCTACAATAACCTAGTTATCTTCCAGTACTAGGGCAAAAAAAAAGAAAAAAGCACGATCACAACTGGCTCGTGGTGGGCGGGTGTGTTGAAGGCACGAGAACACAGCACGTTCAGCTACATTGCAGAGGAGTTGTGTATCGGGCCAAAAGAGGCTCCCCGGAGAGTCTGAGACATACTCAGGAGGCGCTTCTAGAATTTGGTGAGGTCGTCACAGGATGTTGCTAATAATTCAAAAAAATCAACAGAAACAGAGAGACACGGAGACATTTACACTCACCTTTGGAAAGGAAATCCAAGAGTTCACTGATACAATCAGGTCTTTCAAACATGCCTCTTACGTGCTCTACGAGAACCAGCCGTTTGGCTCAACTTCAGAAGTCGCTGAATTGCAGGACTCCCAAGAGCCAGCTCTACGTAGACCCAGGCACACCGAAACTGGATGCACGAGGTTCGTACGTACCCGACTGCCACTACCCCTCCCCTCCAACACTCTCCAGCATTTCAGTTCTCACGTTCTTTAAAATCACCTCTGCACTTTTTTTTTTGAGAGGGCAGGAAGGGAATGGTGAAAGAGAGAGTGGGGACGAACAATAAGACGGGAGAAAATCCGCAGAGATTCAATGTCCTGTGCAAAAAACCTACCTGAACATGTAAACTGAGTTACTAGGGGTGTCAGAGGAAGAACTGACCCTTCAAGTTTCCCTCTCATTTTTGGTCAAATCCCCAAACCTTTAGTCTTCACTGACCCATTCACAGTGGAGCACTAATGGATTTTACACGCTTTGGAGACGTGAAGCAGAATAGCAAGTATTTTCGTGTTTTGGCTTTCTGCAGTTGTTGAAGCCTCCTGAGCAGTCCAGCACTCACCGCAGGGAGTGGGTCAGCGTCCTTATCAGTCTTGAAATTTGAGGCTTGACCACATTCTAGCACCCAGCACCTTTCCTCCTCCATCCACACCCCCTGCCTCCCTCTGTCACAACACTCAAATGTCTCGGCTCCTCCTGGCCGCAGTTAAATTAGAGGCACTCACATGGAGTAGTTTAATCGTTCCGACAAGTGCACGGCATCCAAGATGCACAAGCAATGGTCACGATTATTTACCTGCACTTTCCTCTGGATGCATTGTAGGGGTTTTCCTTGGCCCCCGTTGCTCACTGCTCTTCTCCCCGTTGCTCTCCTCCAGGGTTATAACAGGCTCCTGGCTCTTCATCAGCTGACTCAGCAGAACGGCCAGCACATTCTGCATATCTCCCTGAGCACTGGCTGTTTCTGGAGTCGCCTGCTCCTCTGGTAGCTGGGCCTCCGTGGGTGGCTCTTCTATGGCTTCCTCTGCTGCTGCTGCTGCTGCCTGAGACTCATGCTGCTGAGTTGTGGCTTCTGTCAGAGCGTTGATGGACTGGTTGAGAGCCTCCAGCTGCTGCTGCATCTCGGGGTTAGAGTGTACGTTCAACAGCTGGGCCATCTGTGGGACACTCAGATCAGTCTGGCTCTGCAGCAAGTTCAGTAAAACAGCCAGTTCACTCTGATTCAGCTGCTGGGTGATTTCTCCAAGGCCTGCAGGAAACACAAGACACATCCCAGAAAGGTTAGGCAAAGCTACATCACATTGGTTCGTAACCACGACGCTGCACACATCAATAATCACCTCTTCTCCACGGGAGGAAGATTCCGGTATAGTTTGCTCAGATTTCCACCACGAGCTTGCCCCCTCCAGACCGTGACCAGCTCTGAACAGCACTGCAGCAGCACCCCGTGGTACGGCACGCACACTGCACCCACCCAAGGCTACAGCTGGCTACTGCTCTCTCAGCCGATCCAGGGAAGCTTCTCCCCTGCCCCCTCAAATCTACCAACAGAACCGCACACACAGCCACTCCTTAAAAATCAGCGAGTTGAGCAAAACCTCCCCGTTCCTCGGTTAGCTAACCGAGGGCATCTCCAGAATCAGACTGGTGAGCAAGTACACCACCGGTTACGGCAGCAAGTCTGAGGACGCGTGATGAAGGCTGGAAACCCGTAGCCCACTTCAGTGGTAATCAGAGCAGCAAGTCTGACAGCAGCTCAGCCCCTCCCAAGGCCCCTGCAGCACTCCGCGCACCAAAAGCGCTCCCTCCTGCACTGGAAGAAGCAGGTTTCCCGGGATGGAGCTAAGCTGCTGTTTGGGACAGAGGAAGGGTGTGTTCTGCTGATGCAGCAAAAGAAATTAGGTCAAGCAGAAGGCAATTCCTTGCTGAAAGCTGGCCTGGGATCAGAGGACTCTGTCCTGACCTGCAAGTATCCAGGTGAGCCTAAAATACAACCCTTGAGTGGCCTCACCTCCCTCTGCACCATGCTGGAGCAGGCCTCCTGAGTGACAAGTGACAAGGCTGTCCCTTCACACTGACACTGACTTTGGAAGTCAAACTTTTGGGAAAGAAGGGTGCAAAGGTTTGGTTTTAGCAGCTTAAAGTGAAACTCCTCTTGCCGGTAGGCAACTAAGAACGTGACGCTCACTTTCCTCAGCTGTTTGTTAATCCAACCACCTCCTTTTGTCCATCTGCCATGTTTCATTGAACACATGGATTGTGCATTCCCTGGAGCAAGAACTGTCTTCCTTGTTACTTGTCAGTACAACATTTGACACAAAGGAAGCTATACATCTGGGTTTTCATAAGGCTTCTACAGAACAATCAGCGTGGTCTGGGCAGCTTTGTATATCTCCACATTGCCAGGAATCAAAATCCCTCCCCCTTCCAACTATTTTCTAGACACCAGAAGGTTGGTCACAGTTTTGGAAACAGTGCACAAGTCCTGGTGCTGCAAGTCTTTATGACCAAGCGATCTCTTCTGCAACAAGCAAAGCGCAATAACGTAAGCTTTTGCCCACCAGTCACTAGTCTGTCACATCCCACGCCTACTCTTTACATCATTCAATCAACAAGATCAAGCTTCAGCTCATTTGCACACCCTTTACACGGCTGTACCTTCCTGTTATCTGTTACTTCACTGCCTTAAGTTCCCCAACAACTCCTTTCATTATTCTCTGTGAAAGCACGCTTCGGAACCAATAATGTAACTCATAGAACAAATTCAGAGTCAGCTCATCAGTGAGCGACTTCTGAAGACCAGGCAGAATGCTCTGCAGCCAATAGTCTTCACAGCACAGAGGGGGGAAAAAACAAAAAAGGAAAAAAAAAATCAGGATTGGAAGATTCTGGAATGCTCTTTCTGTAGAAATAGAGGTGAAAGAACCAGACTGGCTTGAAAACAGACATAAGCCTCCCACACCCAGACCAGAGAAGTAACATATCAGGAGGAGCCTTTTCCACGACCGGACTAGGCACTGACCTACTGCATCTCCAGCACCAGGCTCTGTTTTGACCTGGGCAGGCTGTGGGTGCACAGGACTGCTGTTGTTTTTGACAGTGTCTGTGCTTGTAACAGAGGTAGTTTCTTTCCGAGAAACTTTTGATAACGGTGGCTCCTCCACTGCAATCCCACTTTGCCGCTGCCGTCGGCGTTTCTTGCTCCACAGCTCGTGGCAATCCTGCCAGTGGGGAAGGCTGGAAGAGAACACCGCAGTTAAGAAACAGGGCAAGAAAACCCATTTAATCCTCAAATACCACAGAAAGCTATTGGTGCCATAAGAGACAAGTGTTCCTCTGACCGCAACCATGCTATTAAACAAAGAAGGGGCAAGTCCTAGAACCAGGAAAGGCAGCATAATTGCATGTGAATCATTTAATTCGCACTGGGATCTTGCCCCTGAATGGGCTGAGTTAGCTGCAATGCACACAAGCCCCAATGAACACAAGTCTGCCAGGCTTTGAGAGTCCGGTGGCTTTAAGAAAGCAGCTGCCTTTAGTAACTCTGAAGGAAACAGGAATCTCACAAGCTGCTGCCATACTTACACAAAGCAGCTAGAGCAGAGTTTTATAATCTGCTTTACTGGAGTGGAAGAAAAGAGCTGCAAACAGCGCGACACTGCTCAACAGCCGCTCTTCAAATCAATTAAGAAGCAGCATAAACAAGGCCTGGCCAGTTCTCCCCGGCACAGAGGACAGGCATGTGCTACATGCTACTCTTCCACATCTTCCAACAGAGTTTTAGAGCACCTTTCAAGCATTTAACTGAGCTTTACAAAACCCAGTCTGTTATCAGGCAGTAAAGCAACAGCACCAGAAGAGCTATATGGCTGAGCAAACAACAAAATATTAAGTGCAGAGTTGAGAAAAGAACCCAGAAATAATAATTCTGACTGAAAAAAACCCCCAAGGCCAAGCCAATGGCTCCTCCCCAAAGCTCATTAGCAGAGACCCACTGCGGTGGAAGATGCCAGCTGGAACTTACTCTGGAGGTGCCATTTTGCTGAGGTCCACATCCTTAAGGAAGTCACTCTGCAGCGCCTGTTCTGCTGTGCAGCGCTTGCCAGGGTCTAGCGTCAGCATGTGGTCCAGCAGGTCGAGAGCAGACGAAGGAATGCTGCGTAGAGTTGGAAATATGGCTGAGTTAAGGGGTTGTTCTGAACAGGGGGAGAAGCTCGTTTTCAGAGAAACACCTCAGGCCTAAGAGAAACCCTTGCAGTCAAAATTTATTGCTGCGTAATGCAGCAGCTCAAAAGTCATCAACAGAACAGACATCAGATACGTGATGCTTTCAGTCTAATTTTTGCCACTTATGAAGAGCAACTCTACTACAAACCCACAAGATTATCACACAATTACACTCTCCCCCCAGAGAGCGTGCCTCCGAAGTCAGGACGCCTCAGCACTGTGCGAATGCCATGATGTCAAGCGTGCTTTCCAGGTGCAGGCCCTAGCTAGGAGTGTCACAGGTGTGCAGAGGCAGGGAACCCCCTCGGAAGGCACCTTGGCAGATCAGATGTTTAGAAAGGGGGCAGTGACCCCATTCCAGCCTTCCCCAGATGGGAGAAGCCCTCCTGGAGAGGGCTGCCCGAGGGCAGAAGGCAAGAAGTGGGAAAGCGCTGCTTTATCCTGCCAGGTAGACTAGAGCCAAAGGACAGCAGGGGTCGCACAACGTTAGCAGGTGGCCATAACCCCCACACAGCCACTTATCTTCTCTTCTAACGCAACTCACAAGGAGAACTCCTCACGCAGGCGCCTTCGATATTGCTTCTTCGGTTTCATAGTGTTGAAATAGGGCAACTTGATGACATCCGGCCACACCGCTGGACAGGGGCTCCCACAGAGCCGGCTGAGAACCAGAAAAGCAGAGTATGATCAGCAGGTGAAATGCAGCTAGGAGAAGAGTCACCGACCCGAGCGAAAACGTTTCCTTTCTACGCAACTTAGCGCACTGATAAACTAGGTCTGGACACACTTCAGCAATGATTAGATAACCCTCAGGTTAAAAAGGAGGTACAGGGAAGAGGAAAAATGCTTACCGTGGGTTTATAAGCCATCCAACACACTGAATTTTCAGTGTGAGATGTAATTTAGGCTCATGATTTTTGCATTCTAACAACAGCAAAGTTTACTGAGCGTGCATACATTAAGCAGCCACACACTCGCTGGTAGGCATGGACACAGAGATGTCTAACTATTCACATCTGCAGTTACAGTCATTTGCTGGTCCTATTTTGCTGGCAGATTAGAGAAAGAGGGCTCTTATAACACAGAGACCGTGTGCATGAGCAGTTTCTGCAGCACCTCTTCTCATAGGCATGCATGTGCAATGCTTTACCTGATTAATTCAAGCTGAGCCAGTTCCAGATTGGCTTGAAAAATAGGCTTCTTTGTAAACAGTTCCCCGAGGATACAGCTGGAAAGAGGAAAAGCAAGAGGTCACGACAGCAAACCCTTGGGATGATCGTTTGAACACTGCACCATTTCTGTTCAGAAGCAGGTTTGCCTGAGGAGAGTTATTTGCAAGAGGGCTTGTAGTTGAGAACTGACAAACTAACCTATGTGTACAGAGTCACCAATTCTACGCAGCTGGGAAATAACATTCACTAGTAGGCTGGTTAACATGTCAAACGCTTCACGCTTTAACTCTTTGTGGGGAAAGGAAGATGTGTCAATAGCACGACAAGAGAAACAGCCAGGCATCTCATTTTCCTCCAGATTCAGCCCATTTATCTCTTCAACTTTTCTGGGGGATATGCGCTGGCCCAAATTACCCTCAGCTGCCAGCAGCTTACTGTTTGTCATTGCCAAGCGCAGGATACAGCCTTGTGAACACAACGTTTGTACGCACACACATTTGTACAGCTGGAAGGGAACGAAGAGAAGGAGGGAGGGGACAGCTTGGACTCATTCAGTCCTCAACATCTGCCCTTAAGCCTTCCGACAGGAATGACCATCAGTGCCGAATATAGCCGTGGCTGATACAGGCACCTATCTGCTGGAACCGGGCTAACCCTGCTCATTTGCACAGGACACTGAACAGCAACTGGATCTCACGGCAGGAGTATCCAGAAGTAATTATCCGGGCCCGACTTTTACAAACCTTTGTTGTTTGCTTACTAAGCTCTGCTGAAAGTTTACCTGTGAACATCACAGTGGGAAGCACTTATTTTGGGAAATCCAGGCCCACTTCTGAGTGCTGAATCCGAGACTCTGGTTCTGAATCTCTTGGAAATCCTCAATCCATCTTTTTGGCTGAACTGCCCAGACTCCTCCTGTTCGCAGGGCTCCCTACACTACTAGAAACCTGAAATCTCTACTTTAAAATGTTTCCTAGGTTTAGCTGAAAACAATTGGGTGACAAACAGAGCAACCTGAAGAGGATACAGAAAAACTCTATATTCGGTCATTAAAACCAAACACTGAAGCTACGACCAGCATGGAGTAAGCTGGTCGCCCCTTCCGATCTTAGTGGTACATCATCATCAAAGGTTGGTTGGTTTGGTTTTTAAATAGCGAGAATAGATGCTTTTTATGCTCTCACATGTCAACAGCAAGAAAAGTCTCACTCTAGGAGTTCTTTCTAAACGGTGTCCCTTCAGTTAGGCAACACAAACCTATTTCCTCAAAGCGCAGAATTTTGAAAGTGTTTTTACTCTAGCACAACACCGTGCCTAGCTGGAACAGATACAGCTTCAGCAATTAGCACGAATCAAAGAGCACCCTCCATTAGTACCACTCTATTCATGGGCTGATGTTCAAAGCCCAAGCAGGACAAAAGATACACAAATCAGGCACTTACCCACAGCTCCACACATCTATGGCTGGTGTGTAACGCTCCTCGCCTAGCAGCAATTCTGGAGGTCGATACCACAACGTAATGACTTTATTTGTGTATGGACGGCTGGAATGCAAGATACAAATACAAACTGACGACAGGAGCCACAAACCCCTTACAAACCGTAATTATTACTTCCAACTGCAGAGTTAGGCATGTAAGTAGAAGCAGTGGGCTTTCGAGTGCCTAGACTTCCATAGCACCTGCCCGAGTTAAACAAAGCTGATGAGATACCACAGATTTTACAAGTCTGCTTGTGCACACAAGACAGGAGGTTGCAGGTACTCAAGACTGAAAAAATCCAACGCACAACAGGCAGCAGCAGGCTGCCACGGCTGAACAGTGACCCATCTCAGAGCAAAACGTGGTCCGCGGCAGGTCCACGGCAAGCAGAGAAGATGTCTTTGTTCCTTTACCAGCTGGTTTGTCTAATGAAAGGCTATTAATACCAACCAGGAGTATATTTTTTCTAACAGCTGGAGCTGCAGTACACCACCTACACTGGAAATAATTTCTCCGGCAATGCCCGGATTTCCGAGGGAAGGGACTGTGTGGATGTTAAGAAGAAAGGCGCTCATCCCACCTATGGAAGCCACTTCCCACTTCCTCCATGCCCCTATGCCTCACCTCTCCTCCGAGCTGTAGAGTCGGGCGAGTCCAAAATCTGCAAGTTTAATTTGCCCACTGAAAGACAAAAAACAGTCACTGGTTTGAATCACAGCTGGGCTCACACGCTGCAAGCAGTAAAAGGTAAGGAAATCCCCCCCTGTAGTAGAAAGGCCTAACAAAGCAATGTTTGCAGTAACATACTTTTGGATATGACAGCTCATTTTTTTCAAACTCTATTTAATGCTTCAAAGAAATAAACAAAAAAAAGCAATAATTCTGTCTCATCTCTATTACCAAGCCTTCTCAACAGGGCCAGAGAAATTTTGTAGATGGATATCCAGACATGCGGATGCAATTATGCACAGTATTATTCTCACAGACTCAAAGTTTTCTTACGGGTATCCACATAAAGACTTGAGAATTAACAGCACATGAATAATTGCTATGTATTCTGTGACGAACGATGTTACTGCCAAACATTGCTATCTAGAGAAGAGAGCATTCATGAAGGAGCATGTTGCTCCTTCCTACCTTAACCCTCAACGGTTTCTCTGCATACAAGCACTTCCAATAAACAGTATTTTTGCCAAAATACCATGGAGACCAAGTGTACACAGAGACCCATTTACTTCAAGTCAACACGTAAGAAAGTTAACTGTAAGGACTTGCAAAACGGCAAGCAGAGGGCCTCACGTGGAGAGACTGCTACCAACAGCAAGTTCAGCAGAAGGCTGTCAGGGCTGGTCACCCCTGCAGCAGGAGCTGTGCTTGCTCTCTGCCGGCGGCAGCACCCAGGAAAGCCACTGCTTAATTGTAACCACCCATCACACCACTGGTGGAAACACGCAGGGTTGTATTCCTGCAGTGGATCAACACCTCTGGTTCCTAAGCACAGTCAAGGTGATGGTAACAACTGTGTGCTCTGAGCTGAACCCAGGGAGAGCGCAGAGAAGAGCATGGACAGAACTGTACCTACTCCCAGGTTACCTGTTGTTCAGTAAGATGTTGGAGCACTTAATATCTCGATGAAGGAAATTCTTTTTGTGACAATAATCCAGACCCTCCATTAACTGTTTCATGAAAGACTTGATATGGTCCTCTGAGAAATGTACCAAGCCAGATTCTAGCAGCCCCATTAGGTCATGGTCCATGTACTCAAACACAAGGTAAAAGGCACCTGGTACAGCAAAAAGAGAAATGATTTGAGAGGAGAGACAAAGGAGGAATGGAAGTAGATTCAATTGTTGAAATATTCTTTTTTGTGCACTGAGTGTGTTCTGTTGGAGTTTTCTTTAATTCAGTCTTGTGACATTTAGGGCTTACTGGGCATCCTAGAAGACTTTTCTTCCTCCAGGGGAGGAAAAACCCAAAACAACCAAGTAGCCCCTCTAATGCATCAAGCTGAACATCTGAAATCAAAATATGCCCCCAAAATAAACTCCTTTGCAATCCTGGTCACGTTCACCTAGCTGTTTGGTTTTTTCTTTCAAGCTAGTTTGTTGAAGAGATTACTGCCACACACAGCTTGAACCGGTCTTTGTGGTGTTCCCTTCTCTCTCATGGAAGAGAAGGCCCCAAACAAAAGCTAGTGGGATGCTACAACACCCTTCTTGCACCATGACAGGAGACAGAAAGTTTTGACACTCACTGTTAGTAAGTTTGTTGCCACTCAGTATTAAAACGCACCCTGTAAAGGGCTTTTTTTTTTTAAAGATTGCTCTTTGGTGACTCAAATCCAGATGCCAAACTTGCTGGAACTATGTATCAAGGAAGAACGCAAGAAAGAAAATCTACACCAGAGTTTAGATTTTCAGTTTTACACTAAGAATAAACAAATGGAGTTGCATCACCTCTTTGGCTAATTGAAACCACACCCTGCAGCAAATGCTACCTTTGTCCTTCTTGAAATCCAGTGCATCTTGTTTGTCCGTGACAATTTCCTTCATGTTAACAACACTGCGGTGGATCAGCTGCCGAAGGATTTTGATCTCACGGATGGCCGTGATGGGGAAGCCTTCCTTTTCATTGTCCAGTCGCACCTTCTTGAGAGCCACCAATTCACCTGCCAGAACGAGCCAATGTCAAAGCCTCTGCACACATCACTGCTAACAACTCTGTGGGCTTCCAGGGGGAAGCTGAAAGTAGCTATGAGCACAGTCAACATCCATCGAGAAACAGCAGAGGCGGCTTTAGCCATCACCCTACTAATTTTTGTTACACCACTCCGTCAGAAGTTATCACACCAACGACTCAAGACAGATGACACCAGCGCTCCTCCTCATCTGCTTCAGAGGAAAGTTGCACAGGTGAACTCAAATTTACCCTCGAAACCCCTCCAGTCTTTTTCACAAGCTCTGCTACAACAAAGTCTGACAAACAGGCACAGTTAAAAAGCAGGGGTTCAGCTGGCACCTGTGGCTGCCATAGCTACCACGACCATCTGACCACGTGGCAAATGCTGCACGCAGGGCACACGATGTCACGAGCAGAGAGGGCAGCTGGGCACCAGCTCACAGTTACCAGGATGTCAGAGCTTCTGTTCTTTGGCCCATTTTGAAAACATCTGACATAAACGCTTATTCCAGGGCTGGAGCCACTTGTAGTTCTACAGGTATTCCTCATTAACTGGCACGAAGCAGAGCCAACCTGAAGCCACTCGGCATCCTTACCTGTATCCTTGTCCTTGGCTTTGTACACCTGCCCATACGTCCCTTCTCCAATAATCCCAATGATATCAAACTTGTCCACACAACGCTTTCCCCAGTCGCTTTCCGTCTGTCTCCTTTCCCCATACCGAGGACAACAGATTCTGAAAGAGGGGAGAGGACTGTTAGACACCCTAGTGCTCCACCTCACCTGCCAGCCGCAAACAAATGCCCGCTCGACTGTTTTAAGCTGTACCCTACAAACAAAAAGCAAAGGTCAGGCACCCTGTCTTTACACTCCTAGCAACTGAGTGTTCAGTAGTGTTTAATGACTTATGCTATATATAATCTCAACTACTCCAGATACAGGCACTGCTATACATGAATATTATCCTTCAGTTTCATTCAGACACTAAAGCGTGCCAGCCGGAACACTCTCACTATCAGATCTTTTCACTTCAGTTATGAGTTTATCAGCTGCATACGGCTAACGAGCAAAACACTACTGCTCCTGGGGAAATAACAAGTGCAAAGAGCAGGGAAGGCAAGTGAAATGGATATTACGCCACCACATTTCCAGAGACTGAGGTGGCAGAAGCATTTTGCTATAGCCTACCTGGGGCATGCAGTTAGCTACCCAGATTTTACAAAGATCTCATTAGATACTTTCAACTGAGAGTAGCTTGAAGGAGAACTAAACCAGTATCTTTATCTAAAAAATACCAAAGAATTATGCTACAGTAGGACCAAAACCCATGTTTGCGATCTTCTACAGAAACATTGGACATTTGATTTTTATTTAAAACAAGGTGCATTCTGCATACAAAACGCCAAGGGAGCTCGCTCCCTTGACAATTGCGCAAATTTTGTTATCAAAGGAAGTTGTACGCGCCTTGCAACATGACCAACACTTCAACTGCACGTGAAGAAAACGTGCTTTATCTCCTATTCGTAATAACAGATTCCTAGAAGGACCACGGGCTTTATACAGGAATACTCATCAGAAGGCTTCTTTGGCCTGCAGGCTACAGGCTAGCTCAAAAGATGAGAGCTTTGAGGGTAGATGTGCTGGAGACTGAGTGTTACACGCTCCAGCAATTTCTGCCATTGAAAGGGTGAAAGGGGAGGAGAACAGAATCCATCACAGCTTCAGCACAGAGCCTGAACCTCAGTCTCCATCTGCAGCCACCATTTACGCAACCTCCTCTTCTTCCCAAACTGCTCTACTGTTAAATCTCAAACAGACAGGGCAAGCAGCCTTCGATTGCGAGTGGTCCAAATATGAAACAACCCCCAGCGAACAGTTAATACACTGNGAATCCATCACAGCTTCAGCACAGAGCCTGAACCTCAGTCTCCATCTGCAGCCACCATTTACGCAACCTCCTCTTCTTCCCAAACTGCTCTACTGTTAAATCTCAAACAGACAGGGCAAGCAGCCTTCGATTGCAAGTGGTCCAAATATGAAACAACCCCCAGTGAACAGTTAATACACTAAGAAAAAAACCCAGAAACATGAACTTGTTTTCTCCACATTTCACTTCCCTCAGAGACAGCACTCAACGAGCCTGCGGACAAAAGAATTTCGATACAACTGAACTACGTTTGGCTATAGATTTGTAAGTAAGTGCACAGTAAGTGTTCTCTCCATCCAAGAAATGGTGGAGAGGGTGCTGAGAGCTGGCCAAGCAGCTGCCAGACTCAATTTCAAAAACGACTGCGCTTTCAACAGCGCCATCTCCACGCAGAGCGTAGGGCATGCAGTCAGCCCTTCTAGGAGTGCTGTGGTATGCACATAGACTTAAAGCTTTGGAAACCCAGACTGACATCCGTGTGATGAAACAGAAAACCTAACAACTCAAAGAAAGCCAAAACCCCAGAAAGCGAGCCTTACTTTGGTCTCTTTTTGAACGGTTGCTGAGGTGGTGTGGCTGCCTTTGGTTCCGGGGAGTCAGGAGGAGATGGGTCCCCTCCAGGGAGCTCTGGAGGGAGCGGGAGGTCCGTGAGTAAGTGTCGTGGTCTCTGCTCTCTATCTTTCTTCGCAGGTTTCGGAGGAAGAATCTCTTTTGGACTAAACTCCGAAAAGTTAATACAATACGAAAGTCAGACTTAACAGCCAATTAACAAACAAAAAAAGCCTACTGTAGGACAACAGCTATGTGAGAATGCAAAGTTCGAAGCCCAAGTTTAAGTGCCAAAAGGAGCACAGCCAAGTATAAAACAAAACAGTCTTAAATTTTACAAAGACAATACATCAGGGGAGAAGCATTAGGTTTGAACGCACTGTCTTCAAATAATCGCAGAGCTCTTGCAACTACATCTTGCTCAATTTGCGCAAATAAGTAGTTATTCTGAGTTTCCTGTAAGACAGTTCAGGTTATTAGCCAGCGCCCAGTTTCCGACCTTACTTCCTCTATTCACTCCATTTATCATAATGAAATTAAATGCATGATTTGTTAAGGACCACTATAAATACGAACCGAGAATTAAATCTCTCTACACAAGTAACTTTTAAACCTCTTAGAGCTACATTTCGGTCCTTGCTAAATTGTGAAAATTGCTGAGAAACCAAAAGCTTACTTTTTAAAAAATAAAACCAAATTACCAACGGCATCAGAAGCTTGATTTAGATGTGCAAGAGTCTCATAAGCAGAACCTAATTTCTCTCTCACATATGCTGCAGGGAGAATTCCTAGGTCTGAACAGTCAGGAATTCTTCTCCACACGAATCTCCGCTTCACCAGGAAAAGAAAAAGATTCAGAGATACGGACAGCCTTCCAAGGTTTGTTTTTAGGGCAGCCAGCAGGAGGTTTGCTGTTTGTCAGCATCACCAGGCCTAACGCTTCAGCGCAGAGAAGTCTGCATAACTGAACTGATGCAAGTAGGTCATTTTCCCAGTTTTTTTTATTAGACACTGCCTAATCTGCATGAAAATCTCTTGTGAAATACAGTTAAGAAACAAGACAAAGAAGGATACTATTCTGGCACTGAGCTCCGGCATCCTCTGCAAAAGACCGGGAGAGATCTTATCCCACTGCTAAGAAGTCACCAGGCAGCTGCAGAACCCCTTGCACGTCACGCCAGCCTAGACCTCTGCAGGAAAACTTTCACTGACAGGCGCTATTACGAGCGGTACACATCCTAGAAATGCCAGAAGCAGGAGAGCCATACAGGTTGAAGCTCACCCCCCATTAACTGCAAATCCTTGATGGGCAGAACGACACCCAGCCGGGTCACTTCAAGACAGAATCCACATGAAACCTCGTAAGAGGTTCTTCAAAGTGGGCTCTAGACAGCCAGGGCCTACAAACGCACGTAGGAGGCAAGAGACCTTGTTCCAACAGAGCAGAACGACAAGGTTTTGCTTTCTTTACGCCTTTTGTGTGCATATTTGAAGCCCTGAACTAACATCCAGCTCTTACAGACTGAAAAAAACCCAGTAGTTTATCTGACTGTGTTTAACACACTTCTAATTGGCAATTAATTTGTTGCTGATAGTACTTAAATATTTAATAGTATTTAAATACCTAATAAGGCATGCCAAGCTTGGGCCCTTTGACCCTGTCAAAAAGATTCAGCCTTTTTCCAGACAGACATCAAAAGCCAGCTTCTTTGCAAGACTTTCTTGGGAAGGGCGAACGTGTCTTCGTAGGTTTAACTTGCAGGCGCCCAGCCCTTCAGCAGGTTCCTCCTCTCCCTTTTACCAAAGTTACCCTTTTCTAGCTGACACACTGTTATCTGTGCTTTGATACGACCCCTGCTTAGTTGATCTATTTGGGTGTCAGCACTAGCACTACTAGATGGTTACTGTAGCTTTAATCACCACATTTCACCAGGCACTTCCTTCAAGGCGAGAAAGCCAAACAGACCCTTCAGAGCCGCTCAAGCAGAAAAATGACAAATCAGGAATGCCAACCGCCTAACAAAGACTCCTAGAAGCTCCCTCCCTTCTTCCCCTCCCCTAAAACAGCAGGAATGCGATCAGTCAGGTCTGCATTTTCAACCGTGTTAGTGCTGCAAACAGCCGACCAGGTGTTCCCAGGAACCTGCACAAGCTATGCAACTTCGGAGCGCAACATCAAACTTGTACAAAGTTTGTACCACTTGCTTCCAAACAGCTTTTCCTCTCCTCCTGCTACACCTCGGCAAGGGGAAGCGACCCACGGTGCACCTCGACTGCTGTGAAGTCTAAAAGCATTACAGACAGGTGACAAGTGTTGAGAGCTCAGAGGTTAAGGGGTCTCTAATTGAATGAGGTGGGGTTTGTACCTGGGCACTTCAAAGCTCATTTCCAAATCCTTTGCTGGATTCAGCAAAGAATCCAGCCCCAGCATATGAAAACAAAAGTCTATCCAAGAAAAGTTCTGTCCATACATACGAAGTCAGTTAAGAGGGAGCTTCTGTACACAGTCAGCGCCATAGGCAACTGCCACTAGACTCAGCAAAACGAAGCGGGATTTCCCATGCTTTTATTGGGAAAGAGGCACTGTAAAGGCATTTACTAAGCTTAGCAACCAGCTGTGTTGTCGCCCACACTCCTAAGTTCACAGCGACGGTAGAGATAAAACACACTTTTACAAAACTAAGCCACATCTGGGTGGTAAAAAAGAAAGCAGAGCTCTAGGTGTGAGTGCCTAAAAAATAAAATACAGTATTTGCAGCACAATTTCTGTGTTTGGAAAGAAGGGATCACAGCAGCAGAATCTTGCTTAGACTGGCATTTGAGCCGGGAAAAATCTGCAGTCTGTTAAAAGCGACTGCTCGTCTCAGATAAGTTTAAACTAAATAGGTATTTGCTAAACAACGGTACACAGCTTCGGAAGGGCAACACAGACATGCTCAAGCCTAACTTTTACGTTGATCGCAGTCACATTACCCTAATTTACATCAATACCAGGACAAACCAGGAAAATCAATTCAAAGAATCAGAATACGTAACATACTGTGTTCACTTCAACCACAGGATAATTATATCAAGTCATAACCATCATGCAACACACTATTCATTAAAAAACACGCTTTACTAACCAATGGGGTACCTACTGATAGTTGGAAAGATACAGAAGTTGTTAGGGAGCTACAGGCTGAGCAGTTCAAGTAGAAAAAAAAAATATCAGGGATGACCTTACGTTAACAGCACTACAACACACTAACAGCTACAAGAGAAAAAACAAACAAACAAAAAGATTTAATTCTTCTCCACCTCCATTTTGGATATTCTGTTCCATTCCCCTCTTCCCCCCCCACGGTAAGGCTTTTCAGACAAGTTCATATCAGAAGCCAAGACCACCGCCAGTGAGAGCTACAGTTACAGGACAGAATTAAGTCTGCGTGTTTTGATGAGAAATCACAGGAAACAAAGCTGAAGTAGGTGTAGTTTCACTCTTTCAAACTCTTTTTCAAACAAACACCACCTATTTCTTAAGCAGTAAGTATTGTATTAATTATTCAATAATTAAGACAATACTTCAGTTAAACCAACACCATTTTTTCACACGAGGGCATGGCCCGCGCATTCGATCAATGTGGAACAGGAATAGCTCTGCTCTGGTTTGGGTTCTTGTATTGGAATTGTTAAGCTCTTTCCTGTTACTTCAGTACAGGTTTTGGAGGAATTAAACAAAAAAGCAATTTCAAAATAAGCCTGTGCAAGTGGCTGCAACACAAAGGGGGGGCGTAATTCTAGATCCATGTTTCATTACTGCAATAAATACGAACAAAGAGCGATGTGAAACCTTTACTAATCAGCATTAAAACAGCAGCCAAACCTCTCTTTCTCACAGACGTAAGATGTAACTACCCGCACAGGATCATAAAACTCTCCACATAAACCTGACAAGGCCAAAACCAGGAATGGTCATGCAAGAATGCATTTGTACCAGTGGCACAGTCCCCAGCGTACTCTGCAGGATAAGCTAGCAACTGTCAAACTAACCAAAACGACCTGTTGCTTTCAACGTTTTGCTTTTCAATGGAAACAGGATGCTCTTGCGTGACCTTACCTATCCAAGTCATCTTCCCCAACTAAAATAGGGGGGAGCGGAAGCGGAGGCAACGTTGAAGTTTTCAGGTGTGGGATAGCAGCCGTCACAGACACTTGTGTTTTTGTAGCGACTTGGACAGAGGACTGAGAGTTCACCTGAGAGGATAAAGTAGACGTCCTTGTGTGGGAAGAAGATGGCAAAGACGTCGGGGCTGAAGTAGGGACCTGAACGGGAGTCGGTTGGGATGGTGGCAAAGGCGGAACAGCAGGTGACGGAGGCAAAGGTGGCAACGGTGGAGTCGGAGGTGGTGGTGTGGTCGTCGGCAGAGGTGGAGGAGGTGATTTTATTGAGGGTAGTGGGGGTGGAATCTCCTTCTCTGCTGCGTCTGTGTCTTTTGGAGATAGGAGGTCCTCTACCACTGCTACAGTCTTCGAGTCTTTTGTTCCCGTCTGTTTGGAATCTCTAACTGGAACAGGATGTTTCCTCTCAGAGTTCTCCTCTGCCTTGGTTTTTGTTGTCTCTGCAGGGGCTTTAGTCTCTGTGTTCGTACACAGTAAATTAACTAATTCTGTATCTGAAGATGATTTTTCAGATTTAACAGTTTTGATGGCCTTTTTAGATTCTGTTCCAGACTCCTTAAGTTCAGCTAAGCTGTTTTCCTTTCTGGACAGGAAAACAGGTGAGCCCTTCGCCTCCTTCCCATCCACCTTGGCGGCAGCTGCTGCCGCTGCCGCTCGCTCCTTTTTCTTCCTGCTGAGTTCTGCCCCCAGACTGGAGTTCAGCGGTAGCCTTGTTGGGGATATACTGGAATGGCGACTGCGTGACCCAGACCTCTGCTTTTTACTGTGAGATGACGAGTGTCTTGAATAGCCAGGGCTTCGGCTTCGGGACTTCACAGACTTCCTGCGGAGAGAACAGGGAGAAGATACATGAAACGAAGCATCTCAATTTCCGAGCTACTCACCAACATCAATGGCCCTCTTTGAAAACAATTCCAGTCCATTTTATGTCGACTAAGTTCAGACAGTCCCTAACACCTGTCAGGGGAGACTAAAGCTACTGAAACAAGTTCACTAAGTAAAGCAGTACAAGTTTCAGGTCATCATCCAGCCTTCCGATGTCAGGACTACCCTCACAATCATACTGCTAAGACAGAAACAAAGGATCAAGACCAGACAAGTCTCAAAGTAAAGATGAGATCACAGCTGCACGGACTAAACAGACGACTTTGGTCGAGAGGATGAGCTGGCAGTTTACAAATCTTTCATAGTAATTATGTACAACTTTAAAGGAAATAACGGATAAAATAATACTAGCCTCACAGGAATGCCGCCTCAGGAAACATCTCACTTCAAGCTAATTCTTCCCCCTGGTTCTTTTACTATCACCAGAACTCAAATTTGCATATTGTGATTCAGTAGAAAGAGAAAAAAAAACACAGGAATTTTCATTCTGTTTGAGGTATGTCCAGAGGATCTCAGTCTTCCTTTACAATAAATGGGCTCTAAATTAGGTATACATGCAGGAATAAAAAAACCCCACATTGAAAAATCTACGTTGGGACACCAGCAACAAGCAAGGCAGGGAACACCTCACACCATCAGGGTACGCACCGCCAGCCCGGGGTGAACCCCGTCAGAAGGCGGCAGTAATCACAAGCTCACTGGAGACTGATGTGGAAAGAAGATCAGAAATAACTGGAAACTGGTACTTCCAGTGTCCAGGTCAAAGTTACTGACAAGACAGAACTGTTTCCTCCACTTCAGGAGCAACTAGGGTTTTGCAGGTTAGGAGGCAGCCTACTGTAACTGTATGCGTGGTAGGGTCCAATGGGTTTAGCAGAGAGAACCAACAGGAAAACCAGAAATTTTGCAATCAGACACCATGAACACTAGAATAGAAGCCATGCTCAAAGTTTAGTTTAGTTTTATTCCGTGATTTATTACTCAGAATGTACCTGTTTTTGAAAGTATGGAATTCTCTCAAAACATAGTCCCACAGCAGTTACAAAAGCCACCTAACAGCAAGCAGGTTTAACCACAGTAGATGCTGGCTTGCTTGTAACCATACTCAGAATGTAATCAACAACAAGGTCTGAACTGTTTGTAGTGCTACACAACATTATCCTGAGACAGCAAATGTTTGGAAAATAAACTGGAGAACTGCGACAGACGAATATAAAGTTCCTCCCTAGACACCACCAGCGCCTTCAAGGATGCACACAGTTGTGATTGCCCGGGAGGTGAAGGGCCTCGCTGCACAGTGGCGTGCAGCCTCGTGCAACCCTCTTCCCTTGATACTCTGAACACGAGCATTCTGCCCTCTCACTAGTAAGTACAACCTCAAACTTCATGCCAACAGTGGTCAAAGAACACTACGATTGTAGGTAGGTCCTTACCTTTAGACTTACAAAATAAATATACAATCACAAGGAGAAAAAAAAATCACCTGAAGTCACTCAACTATTTTCCTCTTCAACACACTGTTCTGTAATGGGAACGCTGCCTCAGGATCATCTCCCTTTCCAAGGTTTCTGCCCAATGAATTAATGGCCTCGGACACAGTTTACCATTTGGAGAGCAGTTCACCTGCCGCATCCCAGTGCAAAGTTGCCAGGAGCTGAAAAAGCCGTTACGTTTTCCCTGTGCTCAAAGACATTCACAGGCTAAGGAAAACATTCCTAACAAATCCTGTAGGATGTAGTTTACTGCAACCACAAATAGTTTTGGGGTTACCACTCCCTATTACAATTCTTTCAGGATAGATTGTTTATGATGCTGCGATACCCAGTTTCCTGCTCCCTGCCTCCCATCCTTCCCCATGATAACTCCCCCCCAACAGTTATTTCAATTCAACTGTTTGCAGAGCAACATTCTCAACAAGATCACTCAGCAGACCTGACATACAGTAAGCTTTTCCAAAAGTGCTGTTTTACCTTATTTTCAAGTGCTACCTCAGAAATGCAGGTACCAAAGACACCTCCATGGACACAAGCAAGGGAAAGGTAACGCTGGAGGAAGCAGTGGGGCAGCCGGAGCACGCGGCTCAGGGTAGGACCCTCTTACCCAGGGTAGGATCCTCTTACCCAAGGCTTGCTGTGGAAGGAGCTGCACCGCAGAACCAGCGCTTCCAAGGGCAAGGGATGACTCCCTGACCTTCCATCAGCAAATACATGTGCTCCTCCGTTCCACCAGGACTAAATCCACTTATTCCCTCCCAGCAGTCTTCTTCGCTCCACAGGCACCACTCACGCTTTTTTCTCTTCAGTTGTCTAATGATAATGACCTATAGTTATTATGCAAAGAGCTTTTGTTTCTAAGCCCATTTTGCAGCTTGGTGTTTACAGCTTCTTTGTTGAGCCCTGAAAAAGGCACCGCATCCAGAAACTTGTCTGCTTTCCCAGCTGCAACAACGCAACCAGTAATAGACCACCCTACAACAAAACTTACCTCATATCATTAGACCATCAGCGGCCTCAACACCACTACAGAGCTTGCTGAGGGGCGGTCTTCCACAGCAACACTTGCTTTTATCACTGCTGGATCTCTCAAAACAGATGCAGTAAGACAGAAGATGCACAGGCAGATTTTGCTTTTTAAAGATACTGTTTCCATCCTCTGCAACAATCTCTTCGTGGCTTTACCTGCAGCCAGCTAGCACTTTTACCCCTTTCACTCTAAAGGTACATTTTGCTCTGCTAAGATTATCAGGGACGGGCAGGGGGCAGTTCAGTCTCACACGCAGTTGTTTTTCTGGATAAAAACGCTCTGGCATTAAAAAACACCTCGTTGTCCTTTAGCACTGGAAACTAAAAATACAAGATACCAACCATGACGACTGTGAATTAACATAAAGAAGTTGGAGATGATGGCTCATCTAAATAAAAAAGGCATTATTAGATCAATTTAACCAATACAATCAGAAGATCAGAATGGTCTTTTGGAGGAGGGAATGCTAGAACCCTCCAGACCTCCTCACGCTGAAAATGACCACAGCTAACAGCCGTTAGCAGAGATGAATCAGTTGGCGGAACAAAGCCCCGCATCTACAAACTTCCATATTGTTCACTATACAACCCCCTAGGAACATCTACAGACACTAAAATACTTCACTTGCTCCAAGCCACAACATAAAGAGTAAAGCGGAAACTAGTATCTGGGAAGCCTGACCGAATGTCCCGTGCTCCAAACTGCTCAGGAAACAAGCTCAAACAGAAGGCCAACATTTCTTATTTATGAACGCCCGACGACCTTTTGCCGTGGCAAGGATCTGCCTAACAGCGGCCACTACTACAGCACATGCACACACTCATACTTAGCTGCTATACTTAGTACAGAGTGCAACCCACCTTCAGCAAGCTGAAGGACTCTGGAATTTCTTCTTCTAGTTTTAGCTGCAATGACAACAGTTGCTACAAGGAATGGCAAGCCACATCTGTTATTTTGCCTACTGACCAAATCATCCTCATTTCCTCCTAAATTGAAAGCAAGTTGTTTTGCACAGCCATTTGAAATGCAAACATTCTGTATTTTCTCCAATCAGCACGGCACATTGATTCAGTTTCCTAACACTGTATTTTGGATGTGGAGACTACAGAAAACACAGAATGCAGTAAAAATCAAAAGAAAAAAAACCCCAAGTTGTCACTGGAAATAATTCAGTGTCCCAGAAAAGCCTGTGTTACCTCCTCTGAAGAATTTAAGCCACAGTCAGATCTTCGCTGCCTAAGCAAGTGTGCCAGTTAAAGACGTTTTCCCTCCTGAATGGTTCCTGCCCCTCCACAGGAGCCAATAGAAGAGACCATGCAGTCACTCCTGGGCTGCTCTGGTGCAAAGGCAGCTGCCTCCATTTACACACTCATCTGCAGCAGATCGACCAAAGCTGGCTTCAGCAAGGTTGGCAAGGAAGGCTCAGCCGATCCAAGTCCTTTGGGTGAGCTCCTGAAGAGCTGTCAGCAGAGGCACAGTCCCACCTTTGGCTTCTGGAGCAGATGCTTGACCATAAGCTTACACCGACCGCCTCACCGTACAGGCTGCAAGCTCAGCGAAGCAAAACCAACATACAAATTACAACTTACAATTTGCCTAACATACAGAAAACACATTAAATTCCCTCTGTGCCTTTACTAGAATCACTTCAGGCGGATGTTTCCTGAAGGCATAATCTATGGGTTTTGTTCTGCTTTAAAAGAGTCTATCGCACAGCCAGTAAGTTATCTGCCCAGAAAAGAGAGAAGAGTAGCAGGTTATCAATTGAAGTCAGAGATTCAAAGAATTCAGTACAAGCCAAGCGTAAACAGTAAGTAACCTTTGGAATCTATTTTGGTTTGGGGTCTAGTGTTCTGTCAGCGAGTCAAGATGCCCTTAAAAAGTTTCTTACATGGGTATGTAAGCTCAGAGAAGCAGTACAAAGCGCTTCAAAGATGTTCCCGTAATTATGACCAGGAAAAGATAACCGCTTGATTTCTCAAGTCAGAAGCAACTAGCCATTTACAGAAAGAGTAAGCTTCAAGTTATCCTGGGAAGTGGAGTAACCTGGCGGGGAAAAAACCACCTCTTCGTACACCGGTCCAGTTTCCACGTGTTGTTACCCTGGTTAGCACTGATCAGGGACATTTAACAGGTACCATAATACACAACTATGTCATGAAGTACACCTACGCTTTCTACTACTGTATTCTTACTCTTCCAAAAGTGTTAGCAAGTAACGTGTAAGGGCAGTGCCACCAGGGCAAAAAGGACCGAGGGCAGGGAGAAGACAGACCTCAAGGACCATCCCTCAGAACCTCTCAGGCGCACACAGAGAAAACAGTGCAGAGCAGAAACCAGCCTAAAGGAAGTTTTCACTACGTAAAACCACAGCAAAATAAGTAGATTTTACGTAACAGCTTCCAGGGTGCTAAAACCAATACACCTCTCTTACAGCACGGACACAGGCACTATTTCAACCCTACTATGGAAGATGGTATTCCTGAAGTTACAAGGAGAGCTCTAGTAACAAAGGCCGAATTCCAACAGCCCCGAGTTCTTTGGGAACTGCTGATCACAGAAATGCGCTCCGGAGGCAGCCTCTTCACTCGCAGCTCTTGTTTGGACCAGAGGATGCAGTACAGCTAACACAGTGCACAGCACTGCTATAGCGATTACATTCCAGGTCACATCTTAATTGCCATGGAGCTACAACCAAAGCTCCACAACACTCATGGTGACAACTGGAAACTCACTTAAAAGCTGAAGCTAGAAAAAGAAAGAAGAGTCAACATCAGGCTACATACTCATGCATATAACAGGACAAGTAACAACCAGCTGAAATAAAACACAGAATTAGCACTACCTTCAAATAATAGCTTCCTTCTGTAACAAGGTTACTGACTAAAGAGAGAGAAAATCGCAGTTAAGCCAAAATCCAGCTGGTTCCTACCTGCCCCTCCTGAAATTGGGGCACTCCGCATGGTAGCAAGAAACTCTAGTACCGAGAACAGAAAGTTTAGGCTAGAAAGATGGAGTTTACATGTGTCAGCCCTAACTCGAGGAAAGAGAAAAGACGAGTCAGTTCAGAAAAAACAAAATACCTGCAAAACAAGCCGCCCTCCTGAAAAACATGAGCAAGTTTCCACTCCTAATAAACAGATAAAGGCTTCCAGAAACAGGTGAAAACATTCTCCCTGGCTGAACTTCTCACCAGGGAAAGGCATTAGATCCCACATCAGGAGCTGCATGGCTCCGTCTTCCGCAGAGGCTCAGAGCACAACCCTCAGCCCTGCTGCAGGGGCCACCTCCAGAGGTGGCTGTAATTTAATCCCAGGAGCTCATTCAGCCCTAGGCCTCTCTGCTGAGAGCCAACATGGACGCTGCCGACCGCCAGTCAGGAAGGTGTTTCCCGAAGTGTGAACACCATTCAAAAGGGAATCGCCATGAACCCAACCAAAGCAATTCCACGCAGATCACTCCGCAGCCAAATTAGGCAGCCTGTGACCTGGGCCCCAGCGAGATAAGGAAGGGGCTCGATTCCTCCCACGCTCAGAGCCACCCCGACCACCCCCCGACACTTCCCCGTTCCCCAGGGCACGGAGGACAACACAGAGAGCACGCACCTGGCAATGGGGCTTCGGCTCACAGACCGCTTCGCGGCGAAAGGGCTGCTCGAGCGCCGTCGGCCGTAAGGGCTCGGTGACCTCCCGCTGTACGACCCGCTGCCTCTCTCGTAGCTCGAGGAGCGCCGTCTGTTATAGGGGCTGATGGACCTCTGCCGCCGGCTGTAAGGGCTGGGAGAGCGAGTGTTTGACTGGTAGGCCACGGGCTCCTTGTAGGGTGGGCTGATGGACTGCCGGCGCGAGGAACCACCGGGGCTCTTCCTGTAGGGATCATAGTTACTGGATGTGTGAGAGCGGGGAGGGCTGAGATCGTACTCCTGGATATAGGAGGCTCCTGAGGGGCTGTCGTCCAATTTAGGGCTATCAGACCATTTTCTGTGGGGACTTCTGGATTTCCGCTTCGGACTATCAATTGTTTTGTAACTTTTTGGAGCATCCCTTTTCCGATGGCTTTTACTGCGCTCTTTGTGGCTGGACTTGAGCTCCCGATCCTTCCTGGATTTCTCCTTGTGCGCTTTGGCTGACCGGGACTCCTTGTTGCTACTCTTCGAGGACAGTGACTTCGGGTGCTCCTCGCTTTCAAGGAGTCTCTTGGAGGATCCCGACATTCTCTCCTTGGTGGACCCGGACCTGCTGGATGCCTCCAGGCTCTTTTCTAACTTCCTCTCTTTTTCTGCCTGTTTACTTTTCATCAGCTCACGAATGCGCTTGTGCTGGTGGTGCCGGTGTTTCTGTAACCTCTCACTTCTGTCGGCTTTCCGTTCCTCGTTCTCCCTCCTGTCCAGCTTGAGGGCCACATCATCTGAGAAGGTATCCGAATCCGAACTGATGTCATCGTACTCCACCAGCGGCTTGATCATCGCACCCAAGGGTGCCGCTGTCTCCTGGGCTGCCAGCGGTGACTCCTTGGAGTGCCTGGACTTATGCCTCTTGTGCCGGGAGGCCAGCCGGTGCCTCTCCTTGCTGTTCGAACTCCCGCTGCCAGGCGTGTGCTGCGAGGACCCCCCGCCGCCCCCCCCGTCCTTCTTGCCCCCATGTCTCTCCGGGTTTGGCATTCCTCCTCCACTGTGCTCGAGAGAGCGGAGGGGGGCAATCCTCCCAAACCCCCAAACTTCAAACTTCCTCAGCGCCCGCTCCTGGCACCATTCACGCCGGCCTCAGCCCTCCCTGCCGCCAACACCCCCTCCTACATGGGGAGCGGGGGCAGGGAGCGCGGCCCCGCGGCGCCTCGAGGCCCCGGAGAGGGCGGAAGGGGGGGCGGGGGGGAGGGGGCCAGGAACCGGCAGGGGAAGGGGAAGGGCACCGGCCTCACCGCCTCATCCGAGGGGCCCAGGCCCGGAGGGCAGCGCCGCCTCGGGGGCGCCCCGGGAAGGCGGGGCCTGGGCCCGCGGTCCCTTCCCCACCCCC
>VZSC01001027.1:14451-31045 GCA_013398225.1 Steatornis caripensis | reverse complement strand
GCCGTGACTCGCTCCGCGGGCCGAGCGCCTGGCTCTCCGTGGTGGCCGCGGGGCGTTCCCGTTTCGGGAGTAAACGAAGGCGAACGTTCTCCTGAGGCTCCGGGCGGGAGCCTGGCAGCGCCGTCCCCGGCCTTAGCGGGGTCGTAGCAATGCACGCAAACGGCTGCAGGGAGGGTGCGGAGCAGGGGGAGCCCAGCGCCTTCCAGATGTGACCCGGAGGCCGTGGGCACAAACCGAGAGGCAGGAGCATCGGGAAACGCTTTGTCCCTGCGAGGGTGCCCGGAGAGGCGCTGGTCGCCATCCTTGGAGAGGTCCAGAGCCATCCCGACACGGTCCTGGGCAGCCTGCTGTAGGTGGCCCTGCTCGGGCTGGGGGGTGGGAGCAGGTGAGCTCCAGGGGGCCTTGCCAACCTCAGCCTTTCTCTGATTCTGACGTAGCTGAGAGTTTTAAAGTGTCTGAAAACATCTACCAAACGTTTATTTATTTCTTACTGTCCTGGTTTGTCCTTTAAACTCCTTCCGCTTGGGTTCGGCGGTGTCAGCGATAGGTCTCTGAACTGTACGTGCATCAATCATGGAAACAAACCCTTGAAATTTTTCAGGTGAGGGCTTACAGGGTTGCGTGCCGTGGCAGTTAAAACGTCACGGACGTGTGTTTGCCCTGGACCTGCTACTGCCAGTGATGGGGTTTGTTTTGGCAGTGGTGTCCAGTGGGATTTTTTGACAAATGCAAGTGGAGGAAAAGCTGGCCCTGAGCAAAAAAAGGATGAAATCGTACATTCTCCGTGTGTGTGTCTGACTGGAGAGTAGGGAAAACAAGAACTGTTTCATCTTGGAACTTTTTGAGCTAAACTGTCCAACACTAGTTTTTTGCTTAGTTACCCATCCTGTATCCATCCTTTTCTCTCAGGGAGTTATTATTCACAACAGTGGAACTTTGTAAAATGCATAGTAATGAGCTTGTAGAACCACAGGTAGTGGGTGGGACATGAGAGGTGTTCTGTAAAGGCTAAGCAGGTTCCAGGTTGGTAGAGATCCGTGACCCCACCCGTTGTCCACTGCTACATTATCTCAGAGGGTACGGAGCCGTGCCGGGGCTCTCGAACAGCACCGAGGAGACACCAGCTGTTGCATTTCAAGCTAGCATGAGGTGGGAGCGTGGTGTCAGATCAGGGAATTTGTGACAACTGGCAGTTGGACCAATCTGGTTGAGGTTTTTGATGATGGCAGCGTCTGCGACTATCTTTACTGTACAAGAGGTTGGACTGTTGGAAGAGTAAACAGTGAAGGGGGATCCAGGAAACAAAGTTTAACCTCGCTTCTTTAACACAGTGTTTTCTGCGCTCTCCATTTGCTGTCCCAGGGAAGCTTCATCTTTAGACCATGCCCTTGTATCTTCAATCAGTGCCCCAATATATTTCTGCCATGCCAGAACTTAACCTGATGAGGCCGTGTTGCTTAGAGTCCGTGCAGAATAGGAGCTGGGCTTTTCCCAATGGGCCCCACAGGCATTTTGTGGTCCTTTAGGTTTTGATAGCTTGTGATACATCTTTAATGTTTACTTAACCTGAAGGTCTATGTCACAGGGATAAATCAGCAGTAAGTAAGTTTTTTGAAATCGTGTTTAGCTTAAAGGTGGAAAGTATTTTCATTACGACTGCCAAGCTGCTTTATTTGTAAAATTTCAAGTATCGTCTTGTCCTCTTTTCTGAATATTCCCCTGCCTTACAGAAATGGAGAAGCTGAATAAGATGAGTACCCTCTTAGAGAGACTTCACGCAAAGTACAACCAAAACAGACCTTGGACAGAAACCATGAAGTTAGTCCGCCAAGTCATGGTGAGAATTGTCGGGATCTCAGCAGGAGAGTTTCTGAAGTTTCTTTAGTAATAATTTTGTTGGCCGTTTGTTAGATCTCTTCAAAGTGTTCTACATTTTATGCAAGCCTTGACTTCCCTCTGAGCCTGTGTGGTTGCAGCACGCCAGTTCTCAGACCCCGCCGTGTACAGGGGAGGGAGTGATGCCCACACCCTTTCTGTCTGGCATGCCGTTGCCTTCCGGAATTACGGCCTCCCCCTCTACAGCCTAACTGACACGGGGCATCTGTCAGCTCAGTGCCGGGAAAAGGGTCAAGCTTGTGCTTTCAGCCAGTGCTGAGGAGCCCAAACCATTCTGCCACTTGCTGTTTCAGGATGTTGTGTTTTGTAAAGCAGTTTGCTCCCCGTTCAGTGATACTCAAAACTCGGTGTTGCCCTAGTCAAACATGGGTTTGAAATAATGGTCTCTGGGTGGGGCAAGGAGGAGCAGGAGGTGGGGGAGAGCTACAGCAAAGGCTTCTGCATATATTGTGGTGTTAAAAGTTTGCCTGTCTCATTATTTCTCTGTCGTCTCTTGTATAACTCTTAGCTTATGCCTATTAAAAAGTTGCAACAGTCTGTGCTTCCAGATGAGCAAGTTGCTTAAAAAAAAAAAGTTCCAGGCCTGCCTTAGTTACCTGCTTCCAAAATGGATACTGTTCTTCTGCAGGAATCAAAATGAGGATGTAATTTTGGGATGAAATCGAATCTGCTTCTAATTACTTAAATAAACCTCACTTGGTTGAACAAAAGCTGCAGTAATTCCCTCTTACTGCGTGATACACAAAAGGGACGTTTTTCTTCTTTCTGACTAAGGAAAAGCGAGTTGTGATGAACTCTGGGGGGCACCAGCATCTGGTGAGCTGTTTGGAGACTTTGCAGAAGGCGTTAAAAGGTTGGTACATTCTGCACCTGCACTTTACAGACTGCTTAACAGTGAGGCGCTGTGGAAGTACTCCAGATCGTAAAAGCACGCAAGGTTGTCGCTAGCGCATTTCACTGTGTTCCTAGTGCATGTGTTCTCACGTTTATGTAAGCCCACTTATCTTGGCGCCAGTCACTACCACGTAAGATTGCCTGTGTTACTTCTGTTGTAAACACCTGTACCTGGGTTCTGCTTGCAGAAGAAAATCCATTCTCTCCTTGCAGTTCTGAGAATGTTTGGTTTTCTCCATGCAAACTGTTCTGCCTGTATTTTGAGAACAGATAATGTATACGGTTGCGTATGTGAAGGTGTGAGCAGACGTGGGAGGGAGTAACTAGTTGAGATTGGGTTTAATGCAGATGTCTTGTTCCTGGGGAAATGTCGAATCATTTCGCTAAGCCTTGTTTTTTGCTCTCTCCATCCAGTATCTTCTCTGCCTGCCATGACAGATCGCTTAGAGTCTATAGCTAGACAAAATGGGTAGGTCTTCTCCTGTATTTTATGGCAAAGGCTTTTCCCGTGTATCTGTACACATCGTAATCTCACTGCTGGTTTGATTGGTTTTTGTGTGCATCTCATAGCAATTTTTGTTTTGTTTTGTATGTAAGCCTTGGATCTCACCTTAGTGCAAATGGCACTGAATGTTACATCACTTCAGACATGTTCTATGTGGAGGTCCAGTTAGATCCTACAGGGCTGCTGTGTGATGTCAAGGTGGCTCACCACGGAGAAAACCCTGTGGTATGTATTACTGACAAAGATGAGGGTAATGCCTGTGTGGTTTTGGAACTGCCGTTTTGGCTGCCTTTCGTTTGAGCAGAGGAAATGGATTGTACTGAATGTTCCGCTAGACCTAGTGTTACGCCTTTGCTGCTTGTTCTAGTGGGAAGTAAAAGCCTCCCTGGAGGAGTCTGTTCTCGTGCGTTAATCCAATCGATGTAGTGTACGTGTGCAAGGACCGTTTTACTGACGGTCTCTCTTTTTCTCTGAGTGGTTTTATAACTGGCAAAATTATTTGAGGAATTTGTCGCTGTGTTTCTGATAATTTTGTTTCTGGAGGAAGGCTAGGGAAATTAATCTTAGAAAACTTAGGCATGTGAATGGAAAGTACTAGAACGTGGAGTGCTGAAAGAAAATGGCTTTACTTCCCTTCTGCACATGTACGAGAGTTTGACTTGCCATTTACGTGGGCCTAGCCACTGTTCTGAAAACAGACCGGTTTTAATATTTATATAAGATCATAGCTTTTCAACCTAAGTCTTCGTAGTTTTATTTCAAGTTAGTCGTTTAAGAGGAAATTGCTTGAGTTTGTCCCGGAGGGGGTTGATGAACAGAACTAGAACCATAGCGGTGTGTAGTTGTGAGCGTTGCGTTGCTTCCCATGAAAAGCTGATGCTCAGAAATTTTGTTGTCCTGATATTTTACAGTTGCTGTGCTGCACAAAGACTGAAATTGCTGCATACGACATTGATATCGTTGTATGTTCTTTCCTTTTCAGAGTTGTCCAGAATTGGTGCAACATCTGAGGTGAGCAACGAGAGTTGTTGCGTTTTCTGACAGGCTTCTCTTTGCAGTAGTGACCTGATGCTATTTTATGCCTGGAAACGCAAAACGTTTCGTACCTGTTCCCTCCCCACAAAGTCTCTCTACTTCTCCAGAGAATTATCTGGCTTTCGTTGAGATACTTCTGGTTCTGGCTGCTGTGCGTGGTATCTTGGAAGCCACAGTACAACGTTCATACGAATCATCAAAGCTGGATCATTTAAAGAACACGTTTTGTAGCTTTCATGTAGCAAAAGTCTTTAAGTGTCTCAGTCTCTGTATTGATGTAACATTTTAAAACAAAACTATCTGTTACAAATTTAAATACATGTTAACTTTTTCTCCCTCTTCCTTTCAGAGAGAAAAATTTTGATGAGTTTTCTAAGCACCTAAGGGGGCTTGTGAACCTTTATAAGTTGCCAGGAGACAAGTAAGTCTGGAACGTATTTACATCCACATATATAAAATTAAGCAAATCTACAAGCTTTTAGTTCTATGCTTAAATGTTCATTGCGTGTGAGCCTAGTGACTTCCTCACCACGGCTTGCATGTGCACGCAGTGGGTACGGAGGATTTAATGTGACGTGGGAATGCATGGATAAAAGTTACAATTTCTAAATGCTCCATCTGATGGCAAGTACTGCAGCTTATCGGACGGCAGTTCCGCAAGTTGGATTTCATTGCGCAGCTCCTTTCGGTTTGTCTGATATTGTTTTGTTGTTTTTTTTTTTCCCCCACAGCAAACTTAAAACTAAAATGTACTTAGCTCTGCAGTCCTTAGAGCTGGATCTCTCAAAAATGGCAGGGATGTATTGGTAAGGACATCTGCATGGTTTGTTGTTTGGTGGTGGTGGTTTGTTTTTACTTAATTGCACTGCATCGTGCTGACTGATTCTGATCGTGCCACGTATTGTACGTTGAGGAAGCGTCACATCAGCGCCCGTGTAGTCTGACGTTGTTGCCAAGACGTACAATGCTGAGGCTGTAGAAGGTCTCTGCTAGCAGGGAATGATATGTATAGAGGGAAAAGAATTGCTTGGAGCTTTCTGAGCAATTCCTTTTTAACTGCAGAATTCATATGAAAGAAAGTCTGGAAGGTAAAAAGTTTGTAACTGCATGGATTAGTGGTAATGTGTTTTACAGTAAGAAACCGAGAAACATTTGGCCATTTTTCACTGCTGTAGATTCAGTGGATAACCCAACCACGCTGTAGAGAGTAAAGTAGCTTCCGTTTTGCCTATAACAGTGTGAAACTTGATTGCAACCTCTGTGTGACCCAGAAGTGCGTATTTTGAACGAAAATCTTAAGACTTAACATCAGCGTGTGAAATTTGGCTTCAGATATGACTCTGCCTTGTTACAGACCTGTGATTGCCTTTCTTGCAGGCAAGCCACCAATGCAAATCCTCTCGACAAGATTCTTCATGGCAGTGTTGGCTATCTCACCGCCCGGAGTGGAGGTATCTTTGATTAACAGTTAAAAAAGAGAAGAATAAAAAATGCTTTGTTCAGGATCCCCTTTATGTACGTTAGTTTCACATTAACTGATGGCAGTATTGGAAAACGCTAACCAAACCAAAAGAGGGACATGGCGGTTGAGTGCTTGTGAGTCCTGCATGATCCAGAAAGCCAGCTTTTCTTTACAAAGCCACACCCAGTAATTGTTGCAGATGGCCATGTCTGCGTCTTTGACAGCAGAGGAGCAACTCTTTCAAGGCGCACTGGCAGCTCTGCGCAGTGTGTGCTGTGTTACAGTGCAAATACTGTGTTGGGTACAGGGGTTAATAATGCTTGGGTTAACTCGTATGATCGGCATGCATCTTCAAAAGCTTCTCTCCCACAGGTCTTCTGATGAATCTCAAGTATTATGTCTCGCCCTATGATCTATTTGAAGACGGCACTGGAGCCCCCGTTATTTTGCATGAGAACAATGGTAAGTCAGCTTTAGAAGCTGGTGTGGACTGCTACTGCTTGAAGGAGAGAAGAAAGCAGAATTCCAACAGTCCAACTCCCCTCTGCTATCACCCTGTAATACAGGAAAATCACAGGTTGGCTTACGGAGGACACGGGTTATGAGCCCATGTGTAAGTGGCTCAGTTGACCATCTTCTTGAACCTCGTGGCTATTCTGGAGTTTGAACTGGGCTGCTACCAAGGGTGACGGCCTGACGGTCTGCAACCAGAGCCTTTTTCCTTAGGGTGAATTTCATCGTTAACATGAGATTTATTTTATTGTGGGAATACTTGTGTGTCTGCCATCTTACTGGAAGATTATTTTTATGTGTGTACACAGACCATCTGTCGCTTGCTAAAATGACAAAACCAAGTACCAGTTAAAACTGAGGGTGGTCTTGGAAAAAAAGAAGGTGAAATTGTCCAAAATCATTATTTGTTTTGCTTTGTAAAGAGCATACTTCAAACTTGCACGCGTATTTGGAATGTATTTGGAGAATTATGCAATTGGTCTACCTTGCAAGAGAGAAATAGAGCATTGGGTAGCATAACTAGTTTGGCTGTAGTCCATTTAGTGATAAAGGTGAACGCTGGAAACCGTGTCTTGTGGAGAAAGTGAAATATTTCCACCATAGTGATATTTAATTTATAAAGCTTGTGTTGTTTTTTTTTCATCAGCTTATGTTGGGTTTTTTCTTGCCTCCTCTTGCAGTTCCTCGGTCTCTGGGTATGAATGTGTCAGTAACAGTTGAGGGAACCATGGCTATGTACAAACTTCCAATTGCACCACTGATCATGGGCTCTCATCCAGTTGACAGCAAAGGGTAAGCAAAGGCCAGGTGTCTGCCAGGCCTTTCTCAGCGAGCTCGTTTAGGTGCAAATTCAGCATTCAGTCCTCTGTTGAAGTCAGAGTGGGGAAATGACTGCGTGATGTCATAGTGTTATATAAAGCACTTATGTGCTGTCTTTAAGCCAAGAAATACGTATTTCAGGCACAGGACATGCTTTCAAGGAGTGTCTGAATTTTTAAGAAAGTATTAACAACCTGCTTGTAGTTGAGCAGGCAGTTGGATGTCTGGCGCTCGTAGCAGAAGCCGGTCATGCCTTGCACCTAATAAGATCTTGTGTTAACCCAATATTTCAGAACTCCGTCATTCTCGTCAATCACCAGTGCCAACAGCGTGGACTTACCAGCTTGTTTCTTCCTGAAATTCCCACGTCCCATTCCAGTGTCTCGAGCTTTCATTCAGAAACTTCAGGCCTGCACAGGTGAGTTGCAGATCTGTCAGACAGATACTGCCTAGGTTTTTATTAGTAAAATGCTGCTGATTTTTAGCATGCGCCAGAAAAGTTGCTCAAGGTTTTGTGCTGTTTGCACCAAAACCTGCGTGGGTTTCCGTTACTGGACGGTAATGCCTCCTCTGGCCCAGCGTCTCTCTCTGGCTCCCAGGTGCGATCATTCTGTGCCGTCTTCTTCCCTCAGGTATTCCATTGTTCGACACACCACCAACATTTGTACCTTTGTATGAGTTGATCACACAGTTTGAATTATCCAAGGAGGCCGATCTTCTACCTTTAAACCACAATATGCGCTTCTATGCAGTAAGTATGTTGTTACAACCAGGGCGTTACACTTGTAGATGAGCAGTTTGGGGTTTTTCATCTGTCTCCGGTATCTTTCAAGTAGGATAAAGGAAATTGGTACAGCAAAAACTATGCTATCCAAGCATTGGAATTCAGATACCGACAAGAGCACAGTAATTAGGAAAATTAGGTAACGAAAAATCCGTTGCTGTTGAAGTGCAGCTGCAGGAATGACAGCAGAGCTATGGGACTGAGCCTTCCCAGCTTCCATCCCTTCCTCTTGTTCAGACCGTAATGTGTGGCTGAATGAATCGCATCCCTTTGGGAGAAATCCTAGTTCTTAAATTTGTCAGTGGCAGATCTCCTGTTAACTTCAGAGGATTTCCCTTTTCCTCAGAAGGGATGCGATACTGTATGAAACTGTTTTAGTGGGGACAGCGAATACTGTTGGGCGGTACTCGTTCTGAGGAGCCTAAGTTGTGTTTTGTTTGTTCAGATTGGAAGGAAAGTGTCTTCATTGTTTGTCATTTTCAGCCGGAATGGTGGCTTAGTGTCCCTTGGATCTAGGGCCTGCTCTTTCCTTCCTAGATGTCTGTTACTGCCCTGTACCCAGCAGTAATTGGAGTAAAGCAGAAATTGTTTGTCAGGCTCTTCCAGGACAGCAGCACTGTTACTTTCTGAACAAGGACGCTCCTCTCCCAGACGGAAGAAGCCTTCAAGGAACTCTGATTAGTAAAATCGCCTTCCAGCACCCTGGACGGGTTCCTCTCATCCTCAATCTGATCAGACATCAGGTGGCGTACAACACGTTGATTGGCAGCTGTGTCAAGCGAACAGTTTTAAAAGAAGGTGGGTACTGCATCAAGCACAATATGATGTGCGAATAACAAGAAACTCTGGGCGATTTTCCCAGTTGTAGGAATAAGAAATGAGGCCCGTGCTGCCTTCCTTCCCCCCTGCCTTCTGTACAAGGATGTTGAGCGGTTCCCCTGGTTGACCTCCTGTGTTCCCTAATTTAACAGTTCCCATCTCTTTCAGATTCTCCCGGGATCCTGCAGTTTGAAGTTTGTCCTCTCTCTGACTCCTGTTTCAGTGTATCCTTTCAGCATCCCGTGAATGACTCCCTGGTGTGTGGTAAGTGGACTCGGTGAAAGCATGAGTGTGTTTGTGGGAAGGCAGGCAGGGTTTTCTTCTGCTGTAACCAGGATTTTGACCTCTTCCAAATGCCTTCTCTCTTTTAGTGGTAATGGATGTGCAAGACTCTACTCATGTGAACTGTAAGCTGTACAAAGGCCTGTCCGATGCTCTTATCTGTACAGATGATTTCATTGCCAAAGTTGTTCAAAGGTAAGAGGGAATTTTTTGTGCTGCCATGCGCTCCAAATCATATAGACGAACTCTGTGTCAGTCTCATTCACCCTAGCGGTTTTGCAGCCATTCTGTCTATGGCTGAGTTTTGGTGGTGGTTGTTTGGAAGACAGAAAAGCTTGGAGCTCTTTTGAAAACTCCATTCCAGACGCTGAACCATAGCTACTTATTTTTGAGTGTGTGTCTGGGGCACCTACCTATTTATGCCTTCTCCTGTAGGTGGTTGCTTTCTAAATCTCGGAATAGCAACCCTGCAGTTTGTCATTTACACAGGCCTTTTACCAAGGCTCCTCCACCACAGCCACCATTTAGAACACAGCAGAGCATTAACGGGGCACAGCACAGACCTTTTGAGTGAGAACAGCTATTTTTTCTTTTAGGACATTATAGGCCTGTCATCCTTGAGTAGAATGTGGCATTATCGCTGATTTTTACAGGGTTACAGAAAATTGGATTTGCCAAGCACAGGCAAAGGTCTCTTCTGGCAGAATCAGAGTAACAACCCAGATTCCATCCTGTGCTTGATCGTGATCTGTAAGCTATTGGTTATTAGAGTTAATTGACTGATTAATTCTCCCTTTCTGATTGCAAGGCGCTGCGTAAATGTGCAGTTGTCTCGTGGCTAGGTAAGCGTGCTGGGATAAGTGTAAATACGAGCAGAACAGCAGTGCCTGGACCTGTTGCTCTCTTGTGTCCACGAGCCTTCCTGCTTGCTTGATGTCTGATGGAGTCGTTAAAATGTCTTCAGTGAACATTGCTGTAGGGCAGCAAAGTGCATGCTAACCCCTTTGTCTTGTGTCTTGCAGGTGTATGTCCATTCCTGTCACCATGAGAGCAATTCGTAGAAAAGCAGAAACAATTCAGGCAGACACGCCAGCCTTGTCCCTCATTGCAGAGACAGTAGAAGACATGGTGAAGAAAAATCTTCCCCCAGCCAGCAGCCCAGGGTATGGCATGACCACAGGCAGCAACCCAATGAGTGGTACCACTACCCCGACAAACACTTTTCCTGGGGGGCCCATCACTACTTTGTTTAACATGAGCATAAGCATGAAAGAGAGGCATGACTCGGTGGGCCATGGGGAAGACTTCAGCAAAGTGTCTCAGAACCCTATTCTCACTAGTTTGTTGCAGATCACAGGGAATGTGGGGTCTACCATTGGCTCAAGTCCAACCCCTCCCCATCACACACCACCACCAGTATCCTCACCAGCAAGCAACACCAAGAACCACCCCATGCTCATGAACCTTCTTAAGGAGAATCCCCCTCAGGATTTCTCCACTCTTTATGGGAGCAGCCCTCTCGAAAGGCAGAACTCTTCCTCTGGCTCCCCCAGAATGGAAATGGGCCCTGGGGGGAATAAACAAAAGAAAAAAAAATCCCGTGTGCCGGCCGACAAGCCCAAGCATCAGACTGAGGATGATTTCCAGAGGGAGCTCTTTTCAATGGATGTTGACTCCCAGAATCCCATTTTTGATGTCAACATGACCGCAGATACCCTGGACACGCCTCATATTACTCCAGCACCCAGCCAATGCAGCACTCCTCCTACTACATACCCACAGCCTATACCTCACTCGCAGCCCAGTATTCAGAGAATGGTTCGACTTTCTAGTTCGGACAGCATTGGAGCTGATGTTACTGATATCCTTTCGGATATAGCAGAGGAGGCTTCCAAGCTACCCGCCACTAATGAGGACTGTCCGCCCATTGGTACTCCAGTGAGAGACTCTTCTAGTTCAGGACATTCACAAAGTGCCCTCTTCGACCCCGATGTTTTTCAGACGAACAATAGTGAAAACCCATACACAGATCCAGCAGACCTGATAGCAGATGCTGCTGTGAGCCCCAACAGCGATTCCTCAAACCATTTTTTTCCAGATGGAGTAGATTTCAATCCCGACTTGCTGAACAGCCAGAGTCAAAGTGGCTTTGGGGAGGAGTACTTTGATGAGAGTAGTCAGAGTGGAGACACCGATGATTTCAAGGGCTATGCGTCCCAGGCCCTGAGTACTTTGGGGGTACAAGTCTTGGGGGCTGATGGGGGGGAAAATAAATTTAAGGGGAGCAATCAGTCCGATACGGTAGATTTTAGTATTATTGCAGCTGCAAGCAAAGCGCTGGGGTCCTCTGACATCATGGAGCATCACAGTGGAGGTCAGAGCCCTTTACTGAATACAGGGGATTTAGGAAAAGAAAAGTCTCAGAAACGGGTAAAGGAAGGCAACGGTTCCGGAGGTAACATGACAGGGCCCGGGATAGACGGGAAGCCAGGGAAGCGCAGCCGGACGCCATCCAGCGATGGTAAAAGTAAAGAGAAACTTCCAAAGCGGAAGAAGCAGGAGACAGACGGGAAGTCTCCATCTCACAGTTCATCAAACAGGCCTTTCACGCCACCAGCCAGCACAGGTGGCTCCAAATCTCCTGGGAGTTCAGGCAGATCTCAGACTCCTCCCGGTGTAGCTACTCCTCCTATTCCAAAAATAACCATTCAGATCCCAAAAGGAACAGTGACGGTTGGCAAACCGTCTTCACACGGCCAGTATACAAGTAGTGGCTCTGTCACCTCCTCCAGCAGCAAAAGCCATCATAGCCATTCTTCCTCCTCCTCCTCTTCTTCCTCTTCTTCAACCTCAGGCAAAATTAAAAGCAGTAAATCAGAAGGGTCTTCTGGCTCAAAGATGAGCAGCAGCCTCTACTCAAGCCAAGGTGGCTCAAGTTCAGGTCAGTCCAAAAGCTCAGCTCAGTCGGTGGGAAAGCCTGGGTCCTCCCCCATCACCAAACATGGCCTCAGCAGCGGTTCTGGAAGTACCAAGATGAAACCTCAAGGAAAGCCATCATCACTTATGAACCCTTCCATGAGTAAACCAAACATCTCTCCATCTCACTCTAGACCCTCGGGAGGTTCTGACAAGCTTGCTTCTCCCATGAAACCTGTCCCAGGTACTCCTCCTTCCTCTAAAGCAAAGTCGCCTATCAGTTCAGGTTCCGGAGGCTCCCATATGTCTGGGACCGGATCAGGCTCAAGTATGAAGTCGTCTTCAGGAATGGGATCCTCTGGGTCTATGTCACAGAAACCACCTCCTTCATCAAATTCTTCGACGGCATCTTCATCTTCCTTTTCGTCTAGTGGGTCTTCCGTGTCTTCATCTCAAAACCAGCATGGAAGTTCCAAAGGCAAGTCTCCAAGCAGAAACAAGAAGCCATCTCTGACTGCAGTCATAGACAAACTTAAACACGGGGTTGTCACTAGCGGGCCTGGTGGAGATGACCCAATGGATGGACAAATGGGGCCGAGTTCCAATTCCTCAAGCCATACTATGTCCTCGAAACACAATATGTCTGGAGGTGAGTTCCAGGGCAAGCGTGAGAAGAGTGACAAAGAGAAATCTAAAGTCTCTGTTTCTGGAGGATCCGTTGACTCTTCCAAGAAGAATTCAGATTCCAAAAACGTTGGAAGCACTGGAGTGGCCAAAATTATCATCAGCAAACACGATGGTGGTTCCCCTAGCATTAAAGCCAAAGTAACTTTGCAGAAACCTGGGGAAGGAGGTGGGGATAGCCTAAGGCCTCAGATGGCTTCCTCCAAAAGCTATGGGTCCCCTCTAATCAGTGGGTCTACTCCAAAACATGAACGCTGCTCTCCCAGCCACAGTAAGTCACCAGCATACACTCCCCAAAACATAGACAGTGAGAGTGAGTCAGGCTCTTCCATAGCAGAAAAATCCTATCAGAACAGCCCCAGCTCTGACGATGGCATTAGGCCTTTGCCTGAATATAGCTCAGAAAAACACAAGAAGCACAAAAAAGAGAAGAAAAAAGTGAAAGACAAAGACCGGGACAGAGATCGGGATCGAGATAAAGACAGAGACAAGAAGAAATCCCACAGCATGAAGCCGGAGAGCTGGTCTAAGTCCCCGATTTCAGCTGACCAGTCTCTCTCCATGACAAGCAGCGCTATCCTTTCGGCTGAGCGGCCGTCCCGGGCTAGCCCTGAGTTTTTGATCGGGGAAGAAGATGATGATCTCATGGATGTCGCTCTAATTGGCAATTAATTTTCTTAGTGTCTTTAAAAGACGAGCTGTAGGCAGGACCTGCCGGTTCTAGAAGTTGGAAGAGAGGAACCGTTCATTGCAAACCTGCCACGGTGATTTTTACGGGGTGTGTGTGAAGAGGGGAAAAAAGTATTTCCAAGGATCTCCAAAGTCCAAACAGAAAGCGTGAGCGCCAGCGGCTCATTCGGCAAGCCGGGTTCCTGACTGTGGCCTTCATCCTGCGGACGCTTACACTCAATCTTAATTTATAAGTATTAATAGCCCTGTTGGAGTGAATGAGTGTAAAGCAAAGCGCGTGTGTGAGTGTGGGAGCGGCCCCCAAACTGGTGCAAGCAGAAACATGGGCGATTCTGGGAGAGTTCCGAGTTCCTCTGCCCCCTTCCCATTCAGAATAATTGTTGCTTTTGTTTTTAGGAAGTTTAAAACTAATTCTTTTAGGGCGTGTTGTAGGGTTGGGTTTTACTCTTTTTTTGGTTGGAAGGGAAAGAAAGGGGGGTTTTTAAGTTATTTTATTTTGGCGGCATTTCTTTGTCAATGCCTGATGCAGTGCGGTGCTGAGGAGCTTCATCTTCCCCTGCTAGGAGCTGCTCTGCAGGATCGGGCACTGTGCTCCGATGGATGTCGGCGTTTTAGTCCAGGTCACAGTGGTGAAGGATTGCTGGCTTCTGCTTGACTTCCCTTTCATTTTAGCTATTTATTTATGTCCGTACCCGAATGCCTTGTGCTGCTTGTTCTCCTGCAATCTCTGGTTTAATTGTGTGATGCAGAGCCCAAAGGGACTTGGGAATTTGGGTAGAGCCCGTGGATTTGGGCAGCCCCGCACGTGGGCAGCCACCATAGCTTGGGTGAAGTTGGTGAAATCCTGGCGTGCGTTGGAGCAAACCTGAATGGAAAAGGGACTCCGCCGTCTTCATCCGAGCGTTGCTTCCTTGTGAGCCTCGCAAACAGAGCTTCCCCAGAGTTCCCTGATGCTGCATTTGTAAAGCGATGGACTGTCAGCCGCACATGTCCTGCAAACGCCTTAGAGCCACGCTTAATTTGTCCACTATGAATACTTCCATTAATGTCGATAGAAAGGCTAGCGCACATTCACAGTTAAAAAACGGGCCTTGCTTTTGCAGTCTGTTTCTGTCGCTGAAGCCCTTCAGGGTTTCATTTTGGTCTTTGCTTTTTTTCTTTTAACTTGCAGCGCTCTTCTAGGAGCGTAACTCTGGTAACGCGCACGAGCGTTGCCTTCTCTCTGGGAGGTGTCGGCTTGGCAGCGTGAGGCCGCCGTGTGCTGGTGTTAGCACCAACGCTGCTGGGAAACGACCCCTAACTGGTTCATCTGGGTAAGCGGTGCGGCAGAGGCAGTGATTTCCTTAAAAGATGGATTTTCCCCTTTTGGCTGGAGTTGAGAGCATGGCTCGGGCATCCTCTGTGGGCTTATCTTGTGGTCCCTGAAAGGAAGAGAGACTCGGGAGCGTTTGGTTTTTAAAAGTAGCTAAATCGGAGTCACTGAAGAGGAATGTGGGAAACCAAGAGTTCTGCGAACACATCTCATTTTGAGTCGCATACTGAGCAGAGTCCCGCTCCCATTGGATTTTTCTGTTGATTTGCGGAGGCCAGGATTTGCCCGGCGGGAACGAGATCGTACTTTGCATTTGGGGATGCAGCCTGAAAAGACGTCGAGGATTTAAGTTTCTTCTGAACCACAGAGATTTCCAGTCCTGCTTACAGTCAGACCCCAGTGGTACCCCAGGCAAGCTGTTTCTTTTCCGGCCCATTCAAAGCCGTAGCAAGGCCAATGTCTTTTCAGTAGCGTGGCAACTAACTTGGTGAACTGTAGGGATTTTTCACCTCTTCCTCCTGCCTTCAGCTTAATTCCAGGACTCCTGCAGAATTCGGGACCCTGCATTTCTCCAAAGCCCCCTCCCCAGGCTCCAGAGAGCTCTCCCTTGTGTTTCCCACTGCTCACCCTTTGCTCCTTGGGGTGTGCGTTCTGTAGCTTCCCCCTTGCCAATGCTCCCATCTGCCTGGGCTGAGATAGGAAAATGGTAAATGAAGTTTAAACCTGGAGCAAATGACGTTATCTCAGGCAGCATCAGAAGCGTGTGACTGGGGGGTGTCTGAAGAGGACGTAAGGAATGCACCGCCAGATGAATTTATCGGCTGCAGCTCAGAAGTGATGCCTGCTCAGACACCCACACGTTGTCATCTGCTTCCTTGCTGCCCCTCTCGTGATTTTTTTTGTTTATTTTTTTAAGTTGTTTTGTTTTACAAAAAGCCCTTTGATCCCTTCTGGGGTGTCTAAAGGTATAAACGGCCTTTAAAAAGAAGCGCTCTTCAAGCTGAATCATAGAATCGTCCTGTAGGTTGGAAAAGGCCTTCGAGGTGATCGAGTCCAACCATAAATCAGGGCTGGGGATTTCACGGGACGGTTTGCTGGACTTGTCGTGCATCGGAGTCGTGTTTTACTGGTGTGAAACTCCGTAAAAGTTGGAAGGAAATGCGATTCAGCTCCATAATGAACACAAAAATGTGTTTTAGAGGAAAGAGCTGCACACGTTGTCGCTCCGCTCGGCCCAGACCAAAGTTCAGTATCCTAAATTTCTCCCGTGGAAGGCGGCCAGCGCCGGAAGAGAGGGAGCAGCATCTCCTCCCTGGCCGCCGCCGGGCCCCGCCGCGCAGCAGTTTGCAGCTTTTCGCCCCGTTTTGGCGCACTGTCCCCTTCCCCGTCGCGTGATGGAAATGATGTGAGGAAGCCAGGCCCCGGCCACGCCAGGCTTCTGTTGCCGAGATGAGGTACGCGGCTACACAGACGTTTCGGCCGGGAAATGCTTGGTCTCTTGAGAAATGTTTTATTTTTAAAATATTTTTGCTTATTCTCGACAATTGACGTCTTTCAGTATTGGAAAGATTCAAAAGCGTAAAAGGAAGTGAAAGCCAAACCTTTTAATCTCAGGTGGTGCAAGCTGTACGTGGAGATTAAAAGAAAATGGTTCTTTCCTCGATGTAAATACCAGAAATGTGCTTTTTTTTATGTTTTCTTTTCCCCCGCGTCCTGGGCGTTGCCGCGGCGCGCGGCCGGCCGCCTGGGTGGTGTCGCGCCGAACGGGTTTGTTTAAGGCGAGTAAATGCCTTGGGTCCGCGGAGGTGTCGGGGCTCTGGAAGCGGGGGCGGGGGAAGGAGCGGGAGGCGGCGGGGATCCCCTCCGCCACGCTTGATTTTCCCGCGGGAATGACATCACCGTGACGTCACGCCATCCCGGCCCCGTGATTGGCCGAGCTCCTCCCGGAAGGGAGCGGAGGGGCGGGGGACGCCCCCCCCCCCC